>CAUHTR010002050.1:0-37078 GCA_959609185.1 Schmidtea polychroa
TAGTTCTATTAGACTGTAACAATGATACAAGAGAGTAGGTAGATGTTAGCCCACTTTAGATGTAACCCCCTACTCCAGAGGGACACGGGATATTTTTTTCAAAATCACACTATAGTGAAGGGCATTTTAGGTGTCTGGGATTTTTGTATATAGAATCTAGAGCTTTTTTTAAAAAAGCCTAAGTATTTTTAAGTCACAGGATTTTTTGTATTAGATTGAACCAAGGTAATTTAAGGCCTGTATAAAGCTGTAAAAAGTCAAAGTATTTCAATGTCTGTAAAATTTTGGTTAGACATTTAGAAAGTTTATTGACTTATAAGAAATTAAAATAATATTTAAAAATAAGTAATTTAAAGTTTAATAAAGTAATAACTTAAAATGTATGGTAACATAAATTAAACAATTTAAAATTATAAGATAACGCCAATCAAACATTCTTTTCACGATATATTTCGACACTTTTCCTGTCATCATCAGGTGGGATATAATAACTCATTAAATTAAGGATTTTAAACAAATTTATTAATTATATATAAAAAATTTATTAAAAATCCTAAGGATCCATGTTTGAGAAAATCTGGGTTTGATGTTGTTGAGGTGTGTGAGTCTGATGAGTTAAAATCTGGGTGTGATTTTGTTGAGGTGTGTGAGCAAGGATGATGAGCCTAAATTTGTGTTAGTATTGTCGTAATCAGAAGGTTTTAAGGATTATAAAGTGAAGATAAGAAAGCAGTTAGGGAATTTAAACTATAGGATAGTGTCAACTTCATGGAAAGTACGCAATATGTTTATTAATAAGTCAAAAACTCCGGTCGAATTGTGTTCCGATCTCGTTTATCAGTTTACATATAATGGGTGTAATGCCACATACATAGGAGAGACTTCCCGTCATCTCTGTATTCGAGCTCGAGAACATTGTAGACCGAAGGCTTTGACCCATATTAGTGAGCACAATAAGGGCTGTAAGATTAAAATAGGTATGTCTGATTTTAAAATTTTATTAAAATATTTTGATAATTATTGGGAACGTGTGATTTGTGAGGCGTTGTTGATAAAGTCATTGAATCCAAAAATTAATGTGCAAAATGCAGTGAATACTTGTATTTTAAATGTTTTTAAATAATTTTTTTCTTGTATATTGTATATTGTAGTGTTAAATTAAATAATTAATAAAATTTTTTAAATTATTAAATTAAATTCTGAATGTTAAAATTTTAAAAAACAAACAAGAAACAACGCAGACAAAAAGATCATTCAATATTGGAGATGAGGTTCTGGTTAAAGTAGAATCAAGAACGAAAGACAAGGAAAGATACAAAGGGTCATACAGAATAATGCAGAAGATCCATAATCGCCGATATCTGCTACAAGACCAAAGCGGGAAAAGGCTTCAAAGAAATGTTGAAAAGATAAATAAATTTTTTAAAGAAGGGGGATGTGAGATGTTTCAGCTGAGAATTAAATATTTCAATGATTTATTGAAATAATTTTAAATGATAGATAATTGACTATTTACAATTACTTTTAAAAATATTTTTAAATTGAATTTTTAAAATTGAAATTTTTTATTAAAAAAAATAGACAAGCGTTTATTAGTATATCATTTTTAAATAAATATATTTTAAATATCGCAATTTTAATAAATGGTTTGTAAAATATTTTATTTAACGCTGAAAATTTGTTTGGAAATTATACAATATTTTATTAAATAAATACTTGGAATTATGTCATTAACTTTTGAACCAGATTTAAAAAATAATTTAGAAGATGTGTTAGCAACTTCTAATACTTTAAATGACCATATTTTACTCTTAACTGATATTCAACCGATTTAATCTATAAATTTCCTTTAAATTACATGATTAATAAGAGATTTCTCCAAATAAAGATCAATTTTCTTTAACTAACTGTTACCGGCTCCCAACATTCTTCCATTGAAATAATTTAGTAGCTAAATCCATGAAATAAGAGCACCCTAAAAGATCAAAATTCACTAAAATCAATATTTTCTACAAATCAACAAAATATTTCACCCCATTTACCATCAAACACCTAACTAGAGATTATATTTTCTCATTGATTGATCATAATTCAATGATTTTCATGCAACTTTATAGCCTGATATATCTTTCAAACTAAATCAGTAATTTCAGTATATCCTACAATAATTTTCAAGTGAATTTCAAATATATCTTGTCATCATCATGTCCTTGAAAAAATTAACTGATTTCTTAGCTTAAGATTTTCAATATTTAAAAGTTCATTTATGTGTAAACTGACTAAGTAGAAATTTAAAGGTTCATGGAAATATTCTTAGAAAATATAGTTATTGAAAAAATCATTTTGTCAAATTCAATATCATTACAAAGTTATTGGTATGATGAAAATGAAATAATTTATCATATCACTAAATTTCTGTAAAAACTCTTATTATCAAATTGTCATTAAAATAAATGTTATTTAAAATAAAATTTAAAAATACTGCAAATTATCAAGAAATTAATTAAATTTATCTTAGAATCACCACGAACAAACAACTTAAACTTCCGGTAACTGCGAGCAAATATAAATCATGACTGTCATTATTTTAGAGAAATCAAGTAAAAGTTAAAACTTCAAAAACTGCATATTTTTCTTGAAAAATTGTTAAAACGGAAGATTTACATCTCCCGGGTCATAGTTAACCGGGAGACGGGAGATGAAAGCGGATTCCGGGAGACTCCCGGCAAAAAAGGGAGAGTTGGCAAGCCTAAGCGTAAAATATAAGTAGAATTATTTTTTAAACAAGGAAATGGAGATAGAGGTAACATTTGATAAAATTAAAAGTTATCTATCTTAAGTCGAAAATTTTTTCGTTTGTATTAAATACATATTATTCGCAGTAAGGCTTAAATTATCATTTAATTTTTAAAAAATTTTTAATGCTGCTATCAAGAAATCATCACTTCATATATTCTTATATTAATTATTAGTTTCAAAAACATTTAATAATATCTAATTCCATAATAACTAAACTGAATGTAAAATTTATTTAAAAATTCTTCTTAAAAATTCTTTATTTTAAAATTCAAAATAATTTAATGAATTATTATGTGAATTAACATATAAAACATTGAAAGTTTTTAGGCAAAGCAAAAGTTTAGAATTAAATGAATAATGAGCCTAGATAGAAAAAAACTTGACCATTACCTTATTCAATTTATGTAGTGGTATTTATTTAAGGATAATCTTCGTCCTTTTAAATTATCTAAAAAAACGTAATCTTTCTCGAAGCACCGGTTGAGAACCACTGATCTTGATAGACATTCTGATTTGAGACTTTTTTAAACTCAATGTCAATAATTTCACACAGACAAAACATATTTTAATATATAATCAAAACAAAAATTTCAGTTTAAAAAAGTGTTAAGAAAGGATACAAAATTTGTTCTATTTTACTGTTTTGTGCTTTTGAACTGTATTTATATTTCGATATTCTCACTACATTATTGAATTTATCAAAGATTGATTTCCATAGAATAAGTTTCACCATCAAATAAAAGGTTTTGGAGGACTCGGTATGTTACAAATTTCTTTATAATGAAATTTTGATTTACATTATCACTTTGGGAGGGAATCTATTTTTGAAATTTATTGTGAACTTTTTCAAGTCGCTTTTCATTGTTACAATGATTGTTTTTGCTAAGTAAGAAATAACTTTTGTCATTCATCATGATTGCAGTTGACATTTCTTGGTTTCAGGGGTCCTTTACTTGGGTTGCTTAATTGGGATTTTATGCTTGATTCTTGTTTAATTATTTGTTTTAATCTACTTTGAACTTTTAAAATCTGTTTAATTATAATTAATTTTATTTGAATTTCTTAATTAAGATAAATACCATGAAGAATTGTTATCTGTGGAGATTGAAGTAAGTGTATAATATGAATGAAAATAGAATTTATTATTTTTTGTTATAAAATCTTAATTTGGATGTTTAATTTTATTGTTAATTTTGAGTAATATTTTATTTTCCAGCATTGGGGAGGATAACTAGTTAAATCCTGGGAGTTATTGTATACTATAGGATTTATATGTCAGATTTACCCAGATTTTTCTTAAGAAAATAAAATTCAAGAAAAATTATGTTTTTTCGCAATGTTAAATGGTTCAAAATAATCTTACCAAAAACCTGTTTTAACACGCGTCAATATTCATGAGAAAAATACGTAATTATCCGAATCGGAATGTAAATTCAATCTCGTCAGTTCGAGAAACTAAATTTTGCCTTAGTGTCACCACCACTTTTAACGATTCCAAATAAAAATGATTTATTTATAATATAAATATATATACAGGGTCGAATTTACGATTTTGAAGACTCAAGTTTTGAAAGACAATTTTTTAACAAATAAATATTTTTTACCTAGAATAAACAATTGATATATTAAAGAAAGAATTTTATTTAATTTATTCAAAAAATTATTTTAGATTTACGTCAGCTTTTTTCTGAATTTTTTTTTAACAAATGGATTAAATGTAATCAACATTACTTGTTAATAATGCAAAATTGTTTAAAGTATCTTTTTTATTTTTTTTATTTGAGACACTGTAGAACTTAAATAATTTTTTTTAATTTTAATTTTGATAAACTTCTTTCACTACTGCCGTTTAATGTCACCAAACATATAAATATTCCTTGAATTATTTCTGTGTTCAGAAATACTATTTTCATTCAATTTTCTTTAATTAATTTGTACAAAATGAAGTGATTTAATGGTCGCTCTTCATTTTGAAAGTTACTTTTAAGAAAAATTTGAAGGTGTGAAATTTCATCATAAATAGTTTCATCGATATTTTCATTGTATAACAACAATTATAGACTGAATTTTAATTCATCGTCACTAATATTAGTATTGTTGAGGTCAGCAAATTAAAATAAATTTAAAATGTAGGTTGAAAATATTTCAACACAGGAATATAAAATGGATGAGAAAGATATCATATCAACAATTTGGAGAGTAGATAAAGCTAGAATTTCTTTGGTATTTTAATAAATGTTTAATTTTTAATATATCTTTTAATATGATTTTTTAATAGTAGAATGGGTTTCTTAAGTATATATGAATAATTTGTGTTTTTTAAATGTTGGAAATGTGTTTATGTAAAAGTTTGCTGAAAAAGACACTGTTTAAGGTATTATGACTGAATTTGAAATAAACAATGACGCCGTATTGTAGAGAATTAAATTCTACATTTACATTGTTTGAGTGAAAATATCTGATGTTGTTTAAAATCTAAATAACAATTTTTGTGATATTCGAGGATTCATGTTGGGTTGGAGTCCTCACATTTATCTACTTCAGTACGAAAATTGGCAAATGAGGAAAACCTTAGAGAACAGTGAGCCGACTGAAAATTAAATTCTGGTAAATTAACATAAAAAAGACAAAACAAATTAGGTGAGCAAAGGGAAGTCCGTAGAGAAAGATGCCCAAATTGACAAAATGAATTTGATTAGAAAAGATTTTAATTAAAGGATGAATATAAAAAACCAGCCAAGTCAACAGAATTGCAGTTGGTCGAAGAAAGAAGCTTGATAAGTTTAGAGTAATTGGAAGCGATTCTAAGCTCAGTTAAAGGCAAATCGAGTTGAGTCCTAGCGTAATAGATAGGTAGATCTCCTATTGGAAAAAATATCCCTACGCCAGACCAAAAATGATATTGAAAATTGTGCAGAGTAAACAGTGTTATTAAAAGTGGTGCAAAGTGAAATTTTTTCAAAATTATTTTCAAACATGTTCTTGTGCAGAACACGAATTATGTCCGCCAAAATACAACTACTGAGAATTTGTGTAAAAATATAAACTTATTCCTATTTTGTATTGCATTTGATTGAAATCTAATATGAATCAAAGAGATATTTATCTTAATATTTTTTATTAATTTAATTTTTAGAATTATGAATCAATCATAAAAATGCTACTGACAAATGAAGGGGATGTGAACAAATTGAACAAAAATCAAGAAAGTATATTTGATATTGCAAATACCTTAAGAAATGAAAGGTAAATTTCTACATAATTATTAAGTATTACAGTTTCCCGTAACCAATGTATCAAAATATTGGTGACTAGTCAAAATGACCCAGAACAAAATAGCCAGGGATATTATAATCTGAGCTATCTCGACAGGGTGCCCCAAATATTAGATTAATAAAACGATGTATTTGAAAGAAACAATTCAGTACTTACACACGACACTTTTTTTACCACACTTTAGTTCAAAGATTAAACGTACTTAAGAAATTATTTTTTTAGTACATTTTAATAAATTTTTGTTTTTAAATTATTTATTTATAAATTGTTTTTAATTAATTTAGACAACAGTTTACTAGTTACAGACTCCTTGTGTTCTTTAATCAATTATTAACAAAACTTTCAACTTATATTGAATAAAATACATTTTAAAATGATTCGATCTAGAGTAAATAAATTGATCTAATTAATCACCAAATTATATTTACTTTAAATAAAAATTAATTATTAAAATGGCTTTTTTGATCGGAATAATCAGCTCATATTTGATATCGTAGTTTCGCGTGTTGATTACTCAATTATACTGTAATGCTCTTGAAATGCTCTATTCTCCCATGAACATATAAATCAGTTAATAATTTAAGCATCCTTAATTTCTGTCATTATCCCAGATTTTTAAATTACCGTAAATGCTCAGATATTGGTAATCAACGCTTTCCCGAATGTTTTATTATTCATTTACGCATCATTATCATTCGCTGGGCCACCATACAACTATTACACTGGTGATTCTTCTCCTACTTCATAACGTCCTTGGTCTAATTGCAGATATTAAAAAGAATAATAATAATAATAATAATAATAATAATAATAATAATAATAATAATAATAATAATAATAATAATAATAATAATAATTATTATTATTATTATAATTATAATTATAATATTAAAAAAACAATAATAATGAAAAGTATAATAATAATAATAATTAATTAATTAATAATTAATTAATTAAACTCCTTTGTGTTTAATATATTAATTTAATAACCTAGGACCCTCGTGATCATTCATGGCGGTCATTTTAAAAACAATTTTAATTTAAAAAAATTATTTTATGAACCTTTGACCGTCTTTAAAAACCTTCAAAATGATCCTTGCAAAAGACCATCACAATAAACACTTGGGTACCCTGAGAGAAACCCTTCGAAATGTTCCATTGATCGCTTAAATACAGTGTCAGGAACTCTCAATAATCAATTCTATTCTTAAAAGTTGTTGAACTATCCCTTATTTATTGCCCATTACACGCATACACACACAAAGTCCGTTTTTCTATCTCCTATATATATTTTTCTTATTTGACTACTTTGAGTTAGGATATTTATTCAAACTATATATTATGATTATGTATGACCTACTTATTTATTAAATAAGAGTATATAGTATCACGTTATCATAATTAATTCTTTCCAATATCCATTTTGTTGACTTTTCTCATTGTTTGTTTATTTATAGCAAGTTTCCCTTAGTTAATAAATTTACGATTTCCGGTTTATATATTTTGTAGCTTTCTGCGCTCATTATCACGTTTCCCATAAATCCTTTCTTACCATTATCCATTTGTCCTTAATCAGGTTTCAAGGTTCTAATTACAGTAATTAATTATTTATTGGTTTTCTGTAAATTCGGGTGCTTTTCACACTTAATTATGCACCTTTCATAATTCTTTTGATATTTTATTTATCCTTGCTATCAATTCTATTCCAGATCACATTTTACATCCTTATTTTATTTTTTATCACATTTCAAAATTTCAGCCGCGGCAATTTTTATAAATGATTTATAATAATTAATTATAATAATGGAAGTTGCAATATAAATTATATGTATAAAAAAGATTTGAATGCTAGGACGTATGCTTGACAATTAGCAATCAGTTTTCAGTAAATACTGTAAAAATTTATCAATTAAATTTAAATTAAAATATTTTTTATAGTTTTGTCCATGTAATGCTGGACCATTGCAAACAACAATTGGAATTTTCGGTTACGAAATCCATGGAAATGATTTTGTCGAAATTGGTCGAATATGAAAATTGGGATTTACTATCTCATATAATTGGCCATGCTCGTGTTGATGAAATTAGCAATAAATATCTCCTGCTCCTTTCTATCTCTGTTCTTAAGAAACAAAATACAACAGAATTATTTGACAAAATAATGTCTGTCTGTCTAGACAAAAATGTTATTCTTTGTGGAGGAGAAACCTTTGTAACTTCTTTAATAAAGTCCGGTATCAACTCGTCAATGATTGTTAGCATTTTGGATACGAAACTATTCGATATCAATAAGGCAAATCTTAGTAACGAAGTACCATTAATTCTCGCCTGTGGATGTTTGTTATTAGATGTGGTGAAGCTGCTTGTTGCATTAAATTGTGATCTGAAATGGTGTAGACACGAAGCTATTGAATCTGCAGCTTTAGCAAAATTTAAAGCTGAAAATGAAGTAAGAAAAATTATATAATACCTTATTCTGGCCGGATAGACCTAACCACATTTACTCAGAATTCCCCTAAAATTAAATAGCATCATTAACCTTCTAGATATTTATATGTATTAGAGATCTAAATTATTATTAATTTCAGTTATTTTACTAACTTAATAATAGCAATTCACTCGTTGAAATAAATTCTTATCGAGTAAAGAAAATAACTGTAAAAATTGGTTTATTTCCTTGTGAAAGCGATAAATACTTTTAAAACGAAGAATTAAAAAATTAATTATATGCAAGCAATCTATCTGGTCCGTGATTATTCAGTCCCGCCGATTCTATTCCACCGATTCAGTCCCACCGATTCAGTCCTGGTCAAATCAGTCCCGACTGTTTCAGTGGTGACCGTTTAAGTCCTAAGGCCTAATTTTGAATGAAACATTGTGACGAAAAGAAACCGAAAATAGGCTTAGACAAATGTAAACAAAAACATTAGTATTAGTAAATATTAGGAATTATTAATATTTTTATTAATTTATTAATTCGCAAAACGTTAAATTTTATCTAACTAAACGTCATGACTGATGATTTGAAGTCTCAACGAGGACGTCAGAAGTTGGCAGATGAAGGGCATCTTTTCATATTCCACAAAATGAGCACAAACGGAGAAAAGAAGTTTTGGAGATGCGATAATCAGGGACAATGCAAAGCCCGGATTCACACTGATCTTAACGATTCCATAGTCAATAGAAGTGGGAGTCACAGTCACGGAAGCAATGCTACTCGAGTTGATGTGGTTAAAGTTAAAACATCGATAAAGAGGCGAGCCGAGGAAACAATGGAAAAACCTGCACAAATCATAAACCATGTCATCCAGGGCATCGATCTAGCAACAATGGGTCAGATGCCAAATAAAGATGCAAACAGGAAGGTTATTCAAAGGATCAGAAATCGATTGGCCATGGCTCCAGCAAATCCAGCACACTTAACCGAACTAATAATTCCTGAGGAATATCGAATGTACGAGTCAGTTCCAGGAGAACATGAACGCTTTGTACTGGGTGCCACAGGACAGGATGATGTTAACCGAATAATTCTATTTGGACGTGAAAGCCATATATGCTGGAGTCAGCAGATGGATGAAGTGTTCATGGACGGCACGTTCAGTTTAGCTTCATCACTCTTTGAGCAAGTCTTTGTGGTGTTGGCTAAATGTGGTGGATATGTTTTCCCTGTGCTGCATACCCTCCTTGGGAACAAGCAGCAAGTTACATACGATAGGTTGTTCAGATTCAATCCGTCGTTCATCTCACTTGACTTCGAAATGGCTGTTATAAACGCAGTCCGTGCTAATTTCCCTTCAGCTGTTCTCCGAGGATGCCTGTTCCACTTAATGAAGAACTTAACTTAATAACTTAATGAAGAACTCAACTTAATGAAAAAGAAGTACATTTAGGCGCTGCAAGTTTGCTTGATCGTTACGATAATGATGCGATGTTTTCACTGCAGGCCCGGATGATCATTGCTATCGCATTCATCCCCATCGTCAACCTAGATGTCGCTTTCGATACACTCACAGAAGAACTTACTGATAAACTACAACCCATCCTCAATTGGCTCGAAGATAGTTACCTTGGTAGACGTTATGGACGCAATCGCACACGATGTGCTCCTTCCTTTCCGCCCCCATTGTGGAATGTCTATGATCGCGTTCTAAATAACCAGGACCGCACAAACAATCACGCGGAGGCTGCACATCGAAGACTTCAGACGGAGCTCGACGTTTCTCATCCTTCAATTTGGCGTTTTATTGACGGGCTACGACGTGTCCAGAAGGGGCGTGATGTCGTCTACGAGGCGTATGTGGCAGGCACTCCAGGACCGGCAAAGAGACGCAAGTACATACAAGCTGATGATAGAATTTACAACTTAGTGTCCACATACAACGAACGTGACATCGTAGAGTATCTTCGGGGATTGGTGCACAATTTCATTATGCAATAACTTTGAAAGTTTTCATCTAGATGTATTTTATTATGTCATTATGTAATTAAATGTTATTAAAAGTTACCTATTTTATTGATATTTTCTATGCTAATAATTTGAGAGTTTTTATGTAGATGTCTTTGATTTTGTTTATCGACATGTATAACATCTATTTGAATTTGGTTGGGACTGAAGCAGACGGGACTGATTCGGATGGGACTGAATCGGTGGGACTGAATCGGCGGGACTGAAACGTCCCGCTCCGAATCTAACTCAGTGATTTCGACCCATCATGAGTCGACAGATATTTCCGTATGACATCATGAGACATATAATGTTTCATCTAGGAGATATAATAATGACAGTGAATCATTGAAAAAAAAATTTTTGAGCGCCAATAAATAAAAAAATAATTATGATCGTAATCATTTAATTTTAATGTTTGTTTTAATAATACTGAATTTAAAACTCAATAAATTTGTGAACTATTTTGAAATAAAACTTTATTATTAATGTTAGTGTTCGTATAAAATGCTCAAAATACCTTTGACTGTGCAAAATATTAAATGGGCAAATTCATAAAATACTAAAACCTATAAAATTTCAAAATTAATTAAAATTTGGAAATAACTCAACGTATTCCGGAATAAATTAATTTGCTTATCATTAACTTCTTTATCAGAAAAAGCTTTTAAGGTAGCATCGGGAGTCGCTGAATAGACTTAACTAATTTAAAGAACTTCTACGCGATCAATTTTTAACTGGATTCATAAAGGCTCTATGCTATCTAGACTAATAATTTTTATGAATTGATTAAAAAGGCCATGAGAATTAAACTAAATTTAAAAGGTGCACAATCAAAATCAATATATTTTGTGATTATCACTGAAAATCTAGAAAGATCAATAACTCCAGTGAGAAATAACTTATTCTAATTATCAAATAGTTCGACACCAAAATTTAGGACCAAATTCGAACTAAGTAACTCAGCGGATATGCAAAGTAGAGAAAAAGGACAATCAATTCAATGCAGCCATTGTCAACGAATGGGACATCATATCAATCAATGTTGGTTTAAAAATAAATCAGAGAAACCTAACTCCAATTCAGTGCGATTATTGTCAAATGAAAAGACACTTGAGCAATCAGTGTCGGTTTAAAAATGACTCACAAAAAATGTGAGAAGATTGGTTTAGAGGTAATCGTGAGAAACGTTTCAACAGAACAAATACTAATGATCAGCGAACTAACGACAATGTACAATGCTATGACTGAGGAAGAAAAGGGTATGTTTCAAGAAACTGTCTTGCTAGATCCATATTTCCATCAACGTCACCAGCACCACAAAGCGATAGAGTAAACCTTCAAGGACAAGTTCAATGTCATTCCTACAAAGGTAATGGATGCATGGATAGATCGTGTCTCAAGAATAGTAATGTTTTATGTGATATATTCAATGGTTCTACTTAGACTTTCTTGGATTCAGCCATGGTGTGTCAAATCCTTCAAAGAGTAACAAATATTTCACTTTATTGTTCATTCAAATTTCAGTTAAAAGATCTATCATACACTATCATACAAAAGATGTTGGATCATAGGGTTCAAGGTTTCACAAGGGTTGAAGATCAAAAGTTCATAAACATACATCTTTTTTTCTGCATATTTTGAATTTTTCTATTTTAAAATCTTTACAAAATTTTGTGTCGTATTTATCGTAGGAAATGAAGGAAAATGTCTTACTAATGACATATGATTCGATGTATTGTCATATAAATTGAATAAAAACTGTTATACATCGAGACAATTCCCAGATAAATATCATAGAAACGATATTGGAGAGACCGTAGCGTAATTATTGCTCTTACTTAATGAGTTTAATGGAGGAACCTTAGCACTATGTATAATGCACCTTGTCCACAATTTCTGCTTTTTGAAGTTTTAAGTACATTAAAAACTTTAAACTCCTCCAGTCATTTAGTTATATATTTTATACGCATTTTAAATATTTTTGGGATTCCATTCTAAATTATTAATTGCTAATTTTGTCTATTTTAATTTTAGAATAATCAATTTAAAATGGACTTGGGGGGCCAAATTATCAAATTATTATCCAAAACAATTGATAATGCTACGGTAATGTCATATTATTTTGTTAGGATTATTTTAATATTTCTTTTTCATAATTATTTTATATTTTTATAAATGGTTAAACGCCACAAAAAAACTTGAAAATAATTTATTGAAATTATTAAAACAATTTTCAGAATATGTGAGTGATATATTCCCAATTGCAATCATAAATTTATGAATTTATAACAAATTATTTCAAGTCTAAATAGTGGCGTCGGATCTTGTAAAAATTCTGCCCCTAAAATTACACTTATAAAAATTCTGCTTCCAACAAAAATATTTTTACAAAATAAATAACTTCAAGCATAAACCAAAAACAATTTTTATTGATAAAAATCTCTTATTAATTATAAATTTTTTCAAAACTCTCTAACGTTATCTCTCCATATAAATTCATTTAAATAATCCTGTAAAAATTTCCTTTTGATACCCGTCATTATTTTACATCTTCTTTTGTCTTTTGTCCAATAAGATTCTATGTTTTGAGTGTGAACACCTGTAAGTGGTTCCACAAAGTTTACTGAATAGTTAACGGTATGGTGTTCATATCCCAAAACTTCAAAATTATTATCATCGCTGTGAATAGTGGATCCTGAAATTACTACTTCTTGAATAATACTATTTAAAATAGCAGCTGTCCTATTTGGGACAACTTTCATATATCCTTTAGCAGGTACATATGAAATGTCCACAATTCCAAACACCCAAATTTGGTTATTAGGAGTTTCCCCAGAAATTACATTTATAAAAATTCTGCTTCTAAAATTACACTTGTAAAAGTCCCGCCCCTAGGGCAGAACTTTTATAAGATTCGTGGCGCTTTATGAAATTTGGAATCCTTAGAGCTAAGAATCACAAGGTGCCTAAAATGCTATTTATAGAAATTTTTTTCAAAAACAAACGATAAAAATAATTTATTAATAACATTTTCTTTAAAAACGGGAATGATACTGGGCATCACCTCAGGATCCAGTATTATCTTCTATTCCCCTCTATGTTGCGGAGCATCATCCACCGTTGACAGCGATCTCGAATTAGACAAACTGTCCATGGTGCTGCCGCTGACCAGAGTTCAAAGGCAAACCTTAGTTGCCCATTTTTTGGATGAGAACCAGTCTTCTTTGAATTGGTTTCTTACACATGAATTCCTTTTAGAGAGTTTCTTCGTCGAAAGATACAGGATTATTTAGGTGGTCTTTCTTTTGTGAATCTGCTGAATCTATTTCAAGTTCCAAGACAGGAGATTTTCTCTAAATATTTCAAAGCTGAATCTTTGGTACCTGCAAACCACTAGAGTTTTCGCAGAAGCCCATTGCAGACTTTGAACAAATGCAAGATAATACCACACCTGACCAGAACATTAAGCGTCAAATTTTCCGGAGTGTTTTACCAACACAGACACAACAAATTCTGGCTCTGGCAAATCTATCAATTGCAACCCTTTAGTTAACCCACAAATTCCTTTAAGTAGAGAAACGCACTTTGCGCTATCTGCGACCTGGGTGACCGTATCTCACACGTTGTTCATCACAGGCCTCTTTCTCGGAATTTCAACGACAACTCCTCACACCGCAGATTTTCTAAGTCCCGAAATCTTTTAAATATCTTTTTTTATCATTCAAAATACGACATGAAGGCAAATTGCTGCAACATTGGCTGTAGCTGACGAAATAAACCAGCCACTCTTAAAATAGTTGACAAGTATATTTATCACGCATGGTTCGGCGATAAGGCAAATACATGGTGTATAGGTTGTTTATCCTACAATTCCTATTCTCAAGGGAACACACTGACACTCTACCATACAAATCTAACATTTCCCGCCGATACAGAACTCCATAACCTTTCTAAGTCATCGGCCATCATTCAGGCACCCATTTTCAAAATTGTTCATCATATGATAGGTGTCACTATCCTAGAGAAATTATCTAACAAAGGAAAACAACTGCAGCTCGACTTGTTCACATCCTATTATCATTTCATCGAGACTACGACCTCTCTTCCTGTTTGCTGAAAATTGCGTCCACTTGCAAGTAACAAACTTGACTTCGTTCGCTCTGAATTCTATAAACTCTTGAACGAAGTAATCATTAGAAGATCAAAGTCACCATGGTCTTCACCATTATATCTTGTCTCCAGGAAAGATGGTACATTTCGACCTTGCAATGATTATCGTCGTTTGAACATGATTGATGAAAATGTACATGATTCATATTCCATGGCGTTAGTTAATGTCATTCTTTACCGATTCCCAATCGCGAGGTTATTTTCCACAATTGACCTCGTCAGTACCTGTCAGAGAATCGTACATTGAAAAAACTATTGGTCTTTTCGAATATATAACTTAAAAGTTTCCGAAAATGCATTTACCACTCTTTGGTCTTTGTTCTCAACTAAATTTAATTTTTAGTTATCTGGAATAAAGATTCTCTTGAAACGTTTGAAAGAACTAAAACTTCTTTTTCGGACTTACAAACATTATATTATACCAAAAAAGATATGTCATTAGGCATAATCACGGATGCCTCAAAGATAGTAATTGGCGCTGTGTTGCATCAAATTAACGGTTATGTCGCAGAACCTTTGCAATTTTATTCAAAATAACCTCCATCTGCTCAGCAAAAATACTAAGCTTTTGATCGTGAACTTCAACGTACATACAGACTATAAACTAGTGTAGTACCTTTTTACTATGAAAGACGCTTCATCTCGTCACCAACGTCAGATCAGCTTCATGTCGGATTTTTTTGGTATATTTTTCACAATCCCGGCAAAGAAAGTGTCATCGTTGATTACCTGAACTGCAAAATAATTCTTTGGAAGAACTTTGGAAGATATCTCAATCATTAGGTATCATGTTTTGTCAATCGATAATTATCCCAGTTTCTCTTCGGTATCCACATACAAACCATAAGTTTTAAGAACATTTGAGAAGTCATCACATGTTTACGTCCGAAACCTTTCAGATTCGAGTCTGCCACCAAGATATTCAGGACCAATTAAGGTAATCGAAATCAAGGATATCAATGCCAAAGTTATCAAAAATAATTCGACGCAGACATTTAACTTCTGCCGTTTGAAACCAGACCCTGCTTGGCTTGACGACACATTTATCATCTATGATTTTTTTACTCCAATAAATAAATTTCCAGAAATCGATCACTCATCGCGTACTTGATTTGTCTTCTGATACAAATTCTGAGACTCCAAACACAACTGCTTGGCAACCCACTCTAAAGAAACCAAAGCAAATTCCAAAGCAGACGAATAAAGTAAAATATGAAAACTGGGTTCGCGTCCAGTCTACACGTCAACCAGACTCGTCAAAATTCATTTAAAATGACTTAGTTCACTTTTAATAAAAAATTATTTCTATTATTCAATTTCGACTACCGTTGATTTCTTAATAATCGAATAATTTTTTAAATTTAACATTTCTTATTTTTTGCTCATAAGATTTTAAATCCTCAGAATATTTAATACGATTTCTAATATTATGCTAGTTCTGAGCTTATTCAGCTCTCATTGGTACCATGTAAGAAACTCGATTCTATTCTGAATCGAAAGGATCGTTCTGAATAATTTGGCCAACCAGTCACAAGCATCTGGCCCCTTTGCTACCAGACTAGTGAATATGACAATTGTAGTATCGTTGTTATAGATAGATATAACATGTTACAAACTAGGCGTGTGACTAGCCCAAATTAGTCTGGTACTAGAAATCTTATTGAATTTCTTTCAAAATTTTAATCATAAATCCATTCTGAAAGCAATACAATTTTTATTATAAAATTTTATTATAAAATTTTACTTTTTATAAAATTAATTTTTATTTATTTCAGGTTTGCTGCGAGATTTGTATGGATAGATCCAAAGATCGAGCTTTGAACTGTGGTCATACATTTTGTTCAGTCTGTGCCAATGAATTCACCAAATGTCCAAATTGTAATGTAGACATTTCTGTCATTTTAAAACTATTTTTATAAATCTGTGATTAAATTTGTTGTGAAACTTTAAATATTAACTGAAATGCTTTATAGATTTTGAGGAATTATTATTGATATTAATTTGATTTTTACTCTATATTAACTTTGTTAATGCTTGTATGTGTTACGCAAATTTTGTGTGGCCAAATTAACCTACTTTACGTGATTGGATTGAGCTTAAATTTGTCAAGTAACTTCGTTGTCGAGAACATTGCATACTATCAAAATTTCAGATCGATCCGGTCACAGAAAGTGGATTAGATTAAAAAATATTGATATGTCAAAAAAATGATTTTACTAGGCTTGCCAGAAATTTCAAAACTTAAATCGAGACAGTACAAAACATTTTTTTATATTTAATATATTAATTTATTATGCTTATAAAAATAAACTAATTTTAATAGGAACATAAAAATTCAAATTCATTTCATTAACTTTATATAAAAATTCATTTAAGCTAACATCACATGGAATGACTAAAATAATAAATTAAGAGAATAGCGATTATTGAATACTAAGTGCACGAACAGAGTGACGTGTTGGGCTAGAACTGATTTCTAGACCCAAAAACTCTAATTTGTGACTGGAATGCGTAGGTACATAACACGCAAAAAGCAAAAAGTACAGTTAAATATTAAAAAATACATCAAGTAAACAATATTAGTTAAGAGAGAAAACAACAAAAAATATAAACCCAGAAATTAAATAAAATAATACAAATGCAAGAAGTCGTGCAAAAATCTAACTCAAAAATAACAAAGAAACATAGAATTACAAAAAAACAGACTCGAATAACTTAAAAGATGGTAAAAACAGTAAAAAGTTCTGGAAAATCCCAGAACGTTTCATAAAAATGGCCATAACCATCATAAAAGCCATCTAGAGCAATAAAAGTCAGAAAAATAAATAAAGTAGTAATAAAAATAAAAAATTCTTAAAAAGAAATTAAGAAAAACACCATTAAAATAAAACTTAAATTAAAATTAACATGGTATGTTCTGGAACCGTTCAAAATCCATCATGGAGGTAAATATAACAAGAAATAATTAGAAAATAAAAATTTTAAAATAAAAACAAAAATTATGGCACTAAAATTGCCATTAAAAATATCAAAATTAAAAAATAGAAAATTCTAGAATAAAAAGAATTCGAGTTTGTTTTAATGCATCAATACATACACGTGTACTTGCACACACAAAAATAGGTATATATACCGACGCATTTTGGTCACAATTTACACTTTATGCCAAATTTTTGTTTCGAAAATCTTGCAAATCCTATTCAATAGTGAGTATTGTTAATTGATTTCTTAATGTTTAATGGTATTATTTATTATAATTTAACTTAATTGATTAGTTATGTCTATTGATAATATTAATTATGTCTCGATCAAATTCTTTTTATTGTTTTCTATTTAATGTACGAATGATCAGCGGCGTATTGATACACCTGCGTCTCTGATCAGTCCTACTTTCGATCATTTATAAAATTTACCTCAACCACATTTTTAAATAATCATAATCATTTCACATGCAGGCACGCACTATCACTATTATAAATTTTTTTTTGTTCGGTCATCGGAGGTCGTCCACTTTAATGGTCCTGCCTTGGAGTTGTGTCGATAAAATCCCTCCGTTATGACTTTAATTATTTATCATCGGTCGACCACGGTAGGTTTCGACCCAACATAACAGTAAGGCTTGCCGTAGTTTACTTTGAAAAAATTAGAGTGCTTAAAGCAGGCTTACGCTTGTATATTGTTGCATGGAATAATAGAATAAGACTTCGGTTTTATTTTGTTGGTTTTCACTGATTTTTCAATGATTTATCAATGATTTTGAATTGTCACTTTCCAGACAACCATAAATACCAATCTCCAATATTATATAGCAGGGGTGCCCATAAGGTCGATCGCGATCTACCGGTAGATCGCGAAGGATTTTTTAGTAGATCTTCATAAAAAAAATATTTTTTATATAAATTTAGATTTTATATAAAATTTCTGTTTTATGCTTAAATTTTTTGCCAATTTTCATGTTCTGTGTTCCATTTCTATGGTAATACTAAATAACATTTTTTAATTTTGATTTCACCATTTCCAAAATGTTATTTAGTTAATTTAGTTTAATTTAATTTTGCTTATTTAGTTTAAATATTATGTAAGTATTAAAAAAGTAGATCGCATACACATTTTTGATGTGAATGTAGCTCTCCTAGAAAAATTAGTGGGCACCCCTGATATATAGGCTAACAATGTCAATCAAAGTCTGTCAAGTCACTACGGAAAATTAGTTTGTTGACAAATGGACAAAGTTTGAGAGCAGATACAATTAGATTACTCTGATTACTCTTCTCCCACTTTTCGAAACAAGCACTCTTCCCGACTTTATGTGCAATACATAGTTAAAATCATCATCCAAAATTCTTTACAATAGCTCCACACTAAGATCATAATTTGAGTAGATCTCAGACCCAAACTTAACACAATCTGACAATTTAGTAATGTAGTCGGTTGAACATCATTAAAAATTTTTCTGTCATACTTATACGTTTGCCGAATTTAGATTTCTGTAATAATGTAAAATAAAATTTTCTTTGTGATTGAAGTAACTGAAATGATACTCATAAAGATGATGGGACTTAATCTATAAATTGAGTAGGCCATTGAATTAATTATATGACTAATAAATCTAATCTGTATATATATACATCATAAATTTAACCTCCTCCAAATATCAATCATGAACCTATATCGCGCTAAATTTAAACTCTAAAATAGTTATACAAATTGTGAATCCATATTAATTTCCAAAATATAAATTATAAATCTCAAACGGTTGTAGATAAATTATAAATGTACTCTGGTCATCAAGTTGAAGCATTATAATTTCTAACTATTTTTTCATTGATAAATGACCATCTATAAAGTATTGGCAAGTTAAAATGTAATTTTTGATTACATATAATTCTTTATTAAGTTGAATAAGTATAGCTCATAAACATATAATCATAAAATATAATCAATTTTAAATCTAGAATTATAATCTATCAATATCAAATCGTAGAGTACTATCAGATTCCAAGTTAAAATCTTAATTTATAGATATATATAATCATACCTTATGACTTTATGCTTTACTTAATACATACTTCTCAAGAGCCTAAACTGTAAACTATAATTATATCTTTTGCTTAGGTATGTCCGTTAGGAAGATCTAAATGAAAAAACAATATTTTATATATATTGTGTAAATATCTCAACCTAACTATGGAATTTATAGATACTTGAATTATGGGTCATCGTTTTATATTTTACTCGAGTATGTAATTTTAAAAACATGATTTCCTACTGTACTTAAATATCTAGTTTATAAATGCCTAGTATGCCCGAGTTGTGGGATAGAATCTTATATTACCCTTACAATTATAATTTATAAATGGGTACTAGGCCTAAAGTATATAAAATAGTTTCTTATCAAACCTAAAAATAGTTTATATACGTCTAACATGCCTAAACTATCAAGTCTAATCCTAAGATACAATCATCAGCCTAAAATATAAAATATAATCATATGTTAAATTTGAAATATAACTCATAAATATGAAAGGTTACATATGGATTGTACATCTATGATGATAATAAAATATAAGTCCTAAATCTAAAATAACGACACAAAAATTGTAATTGTATTTCGATTATAAAATATAAATTATAAATAGTTATATATAAATTATAAACGTATCTTAATTACAAAAATACAATCTATAAATAATTATACATAAAATTTTAGTTATAAAAATATAAATTATAAACAGTTAGGTATAAATTTCGATTATAAAATATAAATTATACATAGTTATATATAAATTATAAATGTATCTTGATTATAAAAATATAATCTATGGATAGTTATAAATGAATTTTAACTACAAAAATATGAATTGTAAATAGTTATATATAAATTTCGATTATAAAATATAAATTATAAATAGTTATATATAAATTATATATGTATTTTGGTTATAAAAATATAATCTATAAATAGTTATAGATCAGTTTTAACTACAAAAATATAAATTATAAATAATTATATATAAACTTAGATTATAAAATATAAATTATAAATAGTTATATGTACGTTATAAATACTCTTGATCCTAAAAATACGGATTATAAGTAGTTGCATACCAAATTTGACTATAAAACTATAAACTACAAATAGTTATATGTAAATTTTTATTATAAAATATAAATTATAAATGTAGAAAATAAATTATAACTGGTTATAATCAATTATGACTATAAAAACATAAGTATAAATAGCTATAATAGTTTACATTTAGACATACGATCCTATGCCCAGAATTTGAAACATAAAATTTTGTTAAACTATAAATTATAAATGCATATAAATTGAATATTATATTTATTATTATTATTATTATTATTATTATTATTATTATTATTATTATTATTATTATTATTATTATTATTATTATTATTATTATTAATACTATTATCATTATCATTACTATTATTATTATTATTATTATTATTATTATTATTATTATTATTATTATTATTATTATTATTATTATTATTATTAATACTATTATCATTATCATTACTATTATTATTATTATTATTATTATTATTATTATTATTATTATTATTATTATTATTATTATTATTATTATTATTATTATTATTATTATTATTCTCATTATAATCATTACCATTATTATTATTATTAATATTATTATTATTATTATTAATATTATTAATATTACCATTGTTATATTATTATCTATCCAAAAATCGAAATCTGATCTAAATATCGATTTAGGATTTCCCCCCACAACTAAATTTAGAGCCTACCCCTTTGCTCCGGTAATAATGATCATAATTCCTAAAGTCTATTTTTAGTAACACCCCCCCCCCGGAGAAAATGTTAGGACTATTATTTTAATTGGGAATATGGGCAGGAGTATACATAGAGGCATATGGATAAATATAAGTAACTATACCCGTATAATAATTTGATTTGACCCGGGCTTAGCAGTGGGGACAGCTCAACTAACTTAGTTCTCCTGAAACTAGGGGTCGGATAAAACTTGCTCTGATAACCTGAAATGAGAAATGAAATTTATTTAGATTGCCAGGAAAGTGTAGAAACGACTAATACAATTATCGAACCATATAAAACAACTTCATAAATTACTAATGGATTGTGAATATAAATTTTACCTAAAAATTAAAGTATTGTTACAAAGAATCCCAAAGATTTTATTATAAATAAATTGCAAACGGGAAGTCGCCACGAATCACAAAAGGAAACGATTAGTAGGAGTCATGTGACCACCTCTTAATGTTACAGCCGTCCATCTCCGTTTAAGTAAAATTTCTCGTGGAACATACCTAGAAATGAAGGTTTATTGACAATAGGTGAGTTGCCTCCAAGCTCGTGACTACCACTCATGACGAGTACCACCAAGGGAGGGGTAAGCAAACGAGAAACTAAGATCGCCACTAATACCCCTCGCCCCGATGTACCCGAATTTAATGGTAATTCACCGATTTTCAAAAAACTTATAAAAATTTAGTATGTTAAATTTTAAATTACCATCTAGTGGTAAATAAAAATATTAAATTTAAAATAGTTATTTTAAACAAAAATGACCTTTCGAAACTTTTTAGGACATTATCAGATAAAGATTCATTATATTAATAATTAGGGTTAACCAAAATTATTTTTTTTATTAAAAGGATAAAATAAGAAAATTTAAATTCGAAATTCTAAGTATAGTTATTTCACTAGTTATATTACTCCATTAAATTCGTCAACTAAATTACAAACCTAAGAAATAGTTAATTTGGAATGAAAAGTTGGAATGAAGAACTCCGTGACTGATGCCCGTCTCCGTACGTCTTATTATCGTTTTATTCGATAAATTTCCTAAACTTCATGTCATAATACTACCCCTGATTTCGTTCGCTCGTCAATGTTTTCGTCGGTTATTTTAGAGTTCGTAGTGTCAAACGATGGCAGTGTGAGTTAGTAGGTCGGGGAGAAGGTTAACAAAAACCAGTGTTTAAAGACTCATCTCAGCCTGTGTAAAGTGTCCTGACTTTTGTATTGTAAAAATGTCTCACTCTGACGACTACAGCGATGGCGAAGCCGACAGGCAGATGATTACCCGGCTCCGTACCCGGTACATCTGGTACCGCATTCATGATTGGAACCGCGGGTTGGATCTGGATAACTTCGGCCCAGTTATCCGAAGTGGCCCAGAACCTGACGCCCCGGCGTGGGTGAAAACGGAACCCACGAACGATCTACTACAGGAGGCCCGCGATCGAGCGGCCATCGAAGTGGAGGCTGCCCAGATGCGGCTAAGGAAAATCGAGCTCCAGCTCCGGGCCAACAAGGAAGGAGTGTCCTTGGATGAGTTGGAAGATGTCGAGGCACCCCCACAAAAGAGAGGAAGGCCCCGCAAGTACCAATCGTGAATCCTTATCGTTCCGTACATTTGTATTATGACCAATGATAATTGAATGATCCTAAACAGTTTTTCTATTGCATCCCGTACAATAACTTAGTTAAAACTACAATCTTCCTTGTGTATTTCATTTAATAAATTATTTTACTGTCAAGCTGCGTGTTTTAGCACTTATAGTACACCTTAGTGGTGAGGCGACCGGTGCTAATTGATAATTTTACTACATGATTAAATGAATTCCCTTTTACATGGATGCGGTTAATAAATTTTTTATGTTTTAGTGTTTAAACTATTTGAGAATCTACGCAAAGATCGGGAACAGGCCCAACAACAAGCCGAAGACCTCCGAGGCCGAGTCGAAAAACTCAAAGTGAAGTGCCGAGAACTCGAGGGCACTTGGTTCAGTCCGGCCGAGATGAAAAAACGAACAACACACATCTTACAACTCCAGACCCAGGCGGAGCAGGATCAACTTGAAATACGGGCACTGAGGTTACAAGTGCGCACGCTCGAGGCCAGACTGAACGAAAGGTTCATTCAGGACACTCTCCAAGAGCAGATTCGCCCATTACCCGTGGAGCTGGCCAAGATATACCCACCGGCCCAAGCAAGCAAGCCGAAACGCAGACAGCTAGAGCGGAATACCCGAGAGAAGTTGAAAAGGGCCTGGCTGGCCGAACAGGAAAAGCTGAAAGAGTCCGAGGCCGCTCCACGATCCTGAGGAGTGATTGAGTGTGCGAACCCTCCTGGGGTAAAACATATATTGTAACATTGTGATGTCTAAATAAATAATTTTCACCATCTGATGTGTATGCGGTTGAACCTTGTGATTGTTGAGAACAATGTAGTTGACATAAGAGTGTTTGGGAGAGCAATTTCGATAAGGGACCGAAGTAAATCGGACACATGCCTTCTAACGGCCGTCCGTGAACCCATAGAGTGCTCGACAATTATAGTGCTTTTAGCGCGCTCACTTTTTGCGAGTACTCAACTCCTTGGTACAGTACCAACCTTGATTACTCAACGGGTACCAAGCGGAAAACAACGTTGTATTCTGGGTTACGCTGGTAACAGCACTAAATAACAATTATTCGATCACCTGTAACCCACCAGACGCTATGAGCTGTTAGTTTACAAACTCAGTACTTATTACATTCAATTCCTACAAAATCATAGAAGTTCTTCAAACGTTCGGTGTGAACTGTATAAATTGAAAAATAATTAAATATTTTCACCGCAATTTGATCTACGTCACACGATAATTGATCAGAAGCAGTATGCATAGCATTTTGTACTATATGTGCTGGAAAACCTATGTATCCTATATCTACACTGAGTTGAAGTTTTAATTTTGTGAATACGTTATTTTTACACATTCTTTCTCGTCCTCAAAATTAACGTTAGCATTATCACTACAAAATCCATTACACTTTTTCATATTTATTTTTAAATCTTTTAGAGCTTTGGTCCGGTTTTCGTGTTATGTAATTCCGACATTTAATCCAACATTAGCGCCTTATTGACCTACTTTTAGTTAGCGAGGATCTACTTTAAAGTATATTTGACCTACATAAAAATACTAGGAATTTATAAAAAGAAATCCCATTGTGATTAAGTTGTAATATAATTGATAAAATCTACTCGTGTTCTGGATAATATTTTGTATTAGTATTAACTCGGTAATGCAATCGATTCGCCGGAATATCAAAATGCATAACCCATGACACTCTTAACCGGCTCGTAACTCGATTAGATTAATAAAGAAGTGACGTACAACCTTCTAGCGACAGCTTAGGATCCATATATGAATGTGTGTGGAAAGTAGTTCTAGTATTGGAGCTCAAAAAGCTCGTCAGTACTAAGATTATTTTTTAACATTTATTAAGTTTTCTTACACTTATTAACATTTTTAATGAAGAGTATAGAAAAAATATAATTTAATTCAGTGATATTTAATTTTCAAATATTTAGACACTTAGGAAAATTCATATTGCCTATTGATAATTTGTACATAAAACGATTTTCTTATTTCAATTAAACAAATTTTTACATATTTACTAAAGTTTTAGATTTAAAATTAATAAATTAGTTAAATATAATAGTGATTAAAAAATATTATCATTTTCATATTTAGTTAAATTTCAATCTTATTAAAACTGGAAATTTAAACGTTTTTTGATAAGAAACAAAGATAATATGTTTTTATTTTTACATGTGAAACTTACAAAGATAACAACTAGCAAATGAAAGTTAAAAAATTCATTTTAACAATTAACTATGCCAGAAACAATAAGAAATACTATAACTAAATTTAACCTTGAAATGTAATTGGATGTCCATTTTTAATATAGAATACATTTAACTACTACAAAGATATTTTTGTATATTTTGTTTCTTTTAATAAATCTACATGTTTAATGATTTAGATTATTTGTTGTAATGTTTCAAAATAATTCAAAATATTATAATATTTGTATTCAAAATCGAGATCTGAAATATGTTTTGCGTTCCATTGATATTGAATGGAAAACTGAATTGCGAGAAGTTTTGAAACAATTTTATTACAATAATCTTTTAACAGACAATGAACAAGAAGACATTAAGGTAATTTTTTTAAACTAAACTAAAATAATTTTATATGAGTCTAGGTATTATTCAATGAAATCGCTTGTTATTTAAGTGATAATTTTTCTAATGCAATAATATACGTCTATGGTTCTCACGTTAGTGGATTAGCCACCAAATACAGTGATTTGGACATATCAGTTATATTTCACGATAGAAAAAGCTTTATTTATCTTTCCAAGGGTGGCCAGAAATTTAAGTTGGATTTGATGTACACGTGTTTTAGCAAAATGAAGAAATATTTGAAATTAATTTTCATCTCTAAAGCTAGAATTCCAATAATAAAATTTCAAACTTTTGACGGTGTTGATGTTGACGTATCGGTTGATAATTTTCAGGCAATGGAGAGCACCGAATTATTGAGAATTTATAGCAATTTGAGTTCTTATTTCGTTGTACTGGCGCAGTTATTAAAAAATGTCATAAAATTATATGGCATCGGTGAAGCATATGAAGGCACATTATCATCATATGGATATATGATAATGCTTATTCATTTTCTACAGAAAAAAGAAATCTTACCAGTTCTTCACGAGGTGTTTATTATGATATGTAAAAATGATTGACAATTTTACAGAAACACAATAATTATGAAATCCGCCCAAATTTTAAGGAATGTCAAAATTTTTTCACACCAAATAGAAATGAAATTGTATTTAATTTGTGACTGATTTACTATTTTATCATAATTACTATTAGACAAATCTTTGGAATGATTTTACATTAGTTGATTTGTGGGTTGACTTTTTTAAATATTACATTCTAGAATTTAATGTTCTCTATGAAGTTGTTAGCATTAGGCATTCTCGGCCCGTTACCAAATGTGAAAAAAATTGGCGATCTTTTTTGTCGATTGAAAGTAAGTTTTTAAAATTAATATTTTAATATTATTTTTCAATTTGTAATAAGTTGAAATTTATTTTCTTGATAATTCGATTGTAGATTACATCAATGATAATAATATTAAAAACAATATTAATAATGATAATAATAATAATAATATTATAATAAAAAATAAAAATAAAGTAATTATAATATGATAACTAGGGATGGGTAATAATAATGAATTACTCAGTGGCGTAACTAGGGGGGGGGGCAGGGGGGACATTTGTCCCGGGCGCCAAAATTAGGGAAGCCAATTTGGAACAAAAATTAAGTAATAAATTATTCTTAAGATCTAAGAGATTAATATATTTTTTATTACTTCATTAGTTTCTTAGAATAGATGTGCGTGCATTCAGAAATGTTTGAAAAAATTGATTTTAATGAGATTATAGATATTTTTGCCACGACAAAAGCCAAAAGAATTAATATTTAATGTTAAACTGTATTTTGTCTAAGTCAATAAATATTATTTATACGCTTATTAAAATCTGTTAAACCTGTTTCGTTATTCGTCATTAATATTCTTTCAGAAAATTAAATTAAATATATATATATAAGGGGGCGCTAATTTCTCAGTTGCCCCCAGGCGCAAGAACCTCATGGTACGCCACTGGAATTACTAATAATTATTAATATTAAAGCTTTTAAAACATTATCTTTAAAATGGCCAATAAAAATAAAATGAAAATTACAAATTCAACGAGAATTACTGAATTGTTAAATGCTAAGCTGGTGCAACTATCACCACATGAACAACCACAATCGACAACTTGAAATGAAAACCTCATTTTTGAAGAAACAAATCAATTAATAACATAGTTGCATCTCAAACTACCTAAACATCGAACTCTTTGCAACAACCAGCGTGCACAAGGGGATGATCAGAGTATCAGAAGAAAAAGAAGTATTGCTTGGAAAATATTTGAAATAACAGGAACGGATACGGCTGTATGTGAGATTTGTGGTCACAAAATCGTAATCGGTGGACAAACAAATTTGATCCCTTATCACATTTCAACACAACACAAAGAAGAATTAGTTGGAAAGGAGAGTATAGAAGTATCAGGAGATGAATTGTTAAATCGATTAGAATAAAGAATGAGTTAGTTTTGTCAATTTTGGATTCCCAGAATTTTATTTTATCTTGCAAAAAGTTGAATACTGATTTCAATTTTCCGTCAAGAAGAAATTTTACAAGGATTTACAATGAAGTTGAACTAAAAATCAAAAATTTATTGGAATCTGCTATGTTTGTTAGTTTCACGATGAATACTTGGACTTCCGTATCCAATGATTCTTACATGAGTATAACGATACATTTTATAATTGAAGATTTAAAAGTTAAAATTTTTCCATTGTCAATGGTAATATTCACTGAAAATCACACATCGATGAATTTAAAAAATATGATTTCTGTTGTACCGGATAGCGCAGCCAACATGCTTAAAGCTATGCGAGATAAACCTTTTCATAGTTTAAGATACTTTGGGCATGCATTACAACTATGTGTAACACATTCTTTTAGAATTGATGAAATTGAAAGATTCTGAAAATTATACCCAATATAATCGGATATTTTAGACATTGTAGTTCAGCTTCTAATATTGTGGAATAATATCAGATTAAGTTAACCCTTTCAATACGAGTTTTTTTACTTTTCTGTTTGTTAGGCAACATCTAGACCAGGGGTGGGGAACCTCCGGAGCCTTATCAAAATAAATCTTAATTTATATAAAAAACCATGAATTTTGAGGATTTACAAATAAAAATACTTGTAACTACTGAACTGTATATATACCGTACTGTACAAGCATCCCTCCGAGTACAAAGAACGAAATATAAAATTCAATCATTCACACCTATAAATACAAAACGTATGTAGACGAATAAATAAGATTATTGAGCACTTATTTGTGAAATGATGACTTATTTGCATCAATTTTTCGATTCAGAAATAATAAACATTTTTCAGAATATGTCGTACAGCTGCATTTTTCAAATCTGAAGACTAATTATAAATATTGTTTTAATTATTAACTGTATATAAACAAAAAAATTAAAATGAAATTAATTAATGTTAAAATACTTTTGACTGCGGTCCCATTTGGAGGCGACAAATTTCAATGTGGCCAATGAAAATTAAAGGTTCCCCATCCCTGATCTAGACTGACAATTTTATTGAAAAAAGCAAACAGCAACAAAGCTGGCAGGTTTGGACTTGTTTACGAGCCTATGACCGAACAGTACTAAAATCCCAGATTCCAATGCATTTGTAAGCATTTAAATTATTTTAGTAATTATTAGAAATTCTCTGGGACAATATGTCCCTAAAGTATTAAGGCTAAGGCTACCAAAACCTTCATTAAAGCAAGATGTTTCCACTATATTGCCGAACGATTTCAAGAGCAAAAAAATGCTATTAATAATGTATTGATTGAACAACAAAAGTTAATTTGTCCAATGAATTGCAAGAAAATGATTATTAATTTAATAAATATTCTTAATCCCGTTGAGGAAGCAACAGAGATGATTTCTGGGAGAAATAATGCAACAGCAAGTCTAATACTACCAATAATTTTTCAATTGAAAAAGTATTGTCAAAAAGAAATATTTGAGGACCAGTATTTCTAAAATAAATTTAACCCCTTGTGTGATTTACCCGAACACAATTCGGGTAGGTATTTTGCTGACACAACGATTTGTCTGAATCCAGTTCAGGCAAATCGTACAGGAAACTTTTTATAGTGATTTGTTCGAGAACAGCTCGGATTATTCCCCCATCAGTCTAGAGAACGCATCGCGCGCGTTAAGTGTCACGTGTCGTAATTAGTCGTAATTAGAACAATTAGTCAGAGGTTGACCACAGAAGTGGTTAATCGATGTGCATGTTTATTAAAATTGTGTTTTTGTATGATATGTTCAAAGTAATCCAATTTGTCGCCACTTTCTGGTTGAAATTTGGATTAATATCTAATTCAAATGTTAAATTCCATTATTTTTTTCTGTTTAAATTGGTCATATTTACCATTCCAATAATTAATCGCAAAATTCTAATAATTAAGAAATAAAAGATTATGTCGCATATAAAACTACAAATTAAAATTCTCTTTCTTTTAAGCTGAAAGATATCAAGTCGTTCTCTGGATATTTGAATTCCTTTATATAGTCCCCCGTCGAATAGGTTCATAAATATTAGATTTTATTCAAAATTTACTTAGAATGCAAAATATACGAAGGCCTACAATTCATTCTAAACATACTGCACAATTATTGTTTGAAATTGCTTTGGTGTTAATTTCAACAAAAGCTTCAAAAGTTGAATATTTAACAAAGTGAAACAATAGATTGATATTTTCAACATCAATACAAATATAATTTGGGTCTTATTAATCGTGTAAGTTTTTTGAAAAAAAGTATTTTTTTACAAAGTACAAATAAAATAGTAAAAAACTTTTTATATATGAATATAAGTTGATTTAACAGTATGACTCATACCTAAACCCTAATCCTAAGTTTCATTTATATTTTAATATTTTATGTGTACTTTTTATAAAAAAATTTATATTTTGTTCAAAAAACTTTACGAATGTGTTGGGGTTTAGCTTGGCAAGGACAAACCAAAAAGTAAGTGTAAATCAGTAAAAACATCAAATCCAAAATAATTAAAATTCAAAAATAATTTAAAACTTCAAAAATTTTAATAAATATTTTGCCTGGGAGCTGGTAGGGACGGATGTCAAAGGATGAGACGAATCCAAATATCATAAAATAAAATCCAAAAGGAAATATTTAAAGAAAATTAAAATTAATTATCTGTTGAAAGACCCGAGCAGTTTGAGAAATTTGGTTTGTTTACAAATTTATTAAATTAGAGCTAAGAAAATTTTGGAATAATGGAAACCCGAGTTCAAAGGGAGCCTGACTTTGATTAAAAATTGATAAAATTACCCCGAGGTAAATTGATTAAGCAAAAGCTCCGAGGTCTCCAAATTGACAATAAATTAATTAGTAAAGAAAACCCGAGATGTAAACAAAATTGATAAAAACAAATGACCTCAAGAGGCGCCTTGCCATCAAATCAATTTAAATGAAAAACGAATTCAATTAGGAGAACGGTATAAAAAGATGAGACAAGTTAGTGAAATTGCCAGTTGGTAGAAGACAATTTCAAGAAGTTTAACAGTAATTCAAAAGAAATATTAATTGTCGTGCTACCCATTATCAAATTTATTCATAGGGTACAAGAGCGAAATATTAAAAGTGTAATTGAAAATTGCGTGGAAACAATTTTGGTAATTTTTGAATAATAACCAATCGAACAACCAATAAAATATCAATTAAAGAAACTGATTTTCGTGAACCCAGCTTTATCAGTGAATAGAATCGATTGGTTGTTCGATTTGTTTGAATAAGGGCACAGATGAGTTCATAACTAGTACCGACTTGTAATAAAATATTGATTGTAAAATGTGTCACAAAAACTAACAATTTAAGAAATTTTACTGAAGATTTTTTTTCAATAGGGATGATATGATTTAAAATATTTACAATTTTGGAGAAATACCACTAGTTGCCATTTGTTTTTAGTATACTTTGACAATTCACCAACAATTTTTATAAGAAATAATAGTTCTTTTGTGAATACTCAATGTGCATTTCGTTAAAATATGGTCTGAATAATCTAATTACTGTGCTTACTATTCCTCGAATCGATGTGAAAATTCGAAAATGATTTTATTCTAAACCACCCACTAATAAGACATCGAAATGCAAAATGTAAAGTGAATATTGCTGTGTATGAACTAGTGTTTCAGCAGATGAAGATTTATCGATTCATCGTCGTTGGCAAGAATTTTTGTGAGCTAAACTAAATGAATTTGATTTGAATTACATATGACCACAACAAGATAATACTGTTAATTTCACTATCAACTTATTGCAAATAAGGTTCGGTGAATCAATAATTTCAAGAAACGCAACTGTTAAATGACCTTTAAAAAGTCGTGGAGTTATTTTAAATCAATGGCTTATTCAAACAAACCACAAACACTTGATGATTTAAAATTGAATATTGACGTAAATTCAGATTTATTTGAAAATGTCATCGGTAATTGGGTTCCTAAACAAAGCCGAGGTGGCCATTTAAGTGACGTTTTATTTCGAACATAATGCAATTAATTGTGGTTCAAGATAAAAAAATCTTTGTGACTAATCTGTTTTGTTTTATTTCATTTTAAAGAGTCCATATTGAAAAAAAATTTCTCACTATACAATTTTCTCTTTAGATTAATATTTTCCAATGATATTACGGTTTTAATGAGTTTTTTATACAAAATGAAAATGTATCTACCAACAGAAGGTTAAATATTTCTCGAAATACTGCCTATTTATTGATCCGTTGATTGTTCAACTTTTATTACACTAGTTTTCACAATAATATCGATTTAATTTTTTTATTATTTATTTTTTATACCAGACATTTTATAAATCCATATAAAGTTTTCTAACTTAAATACTTTAACATGAATTTCAATTTTTGGTATTGTTTTGAAGAGATCTGTTGAATTGACTTTCATATCTTTAGTTTTTGCTCGAGAGAAAATATCGCTACTGTTGAGGATACCTAAATGATAAATAGCATAATAAATAAGTAAATTACTTGGGGGAAGAAAGCCATGACAAACGGGACGATCTATGGAAACTCAGAGAAGAAAACGGAAGTAAAAAGAAATGAAAAATGAGAAAGATAAATCAAAAAAAGAAAACAAGCAAGAAATTAAAACAAAAGGTCACTGTTAATTAAAAAGTACAAACGAAGGAGGAATTTCAGATTGCAGAAAAACAAAAATATGGGGAAAGCCGTATCTTTTCAGCTTGTCAAAGATAGCGGAAGTCAGCACAACATGAAAAGGGAAAAACAGGGCATATCTTGATATCTGTCAGAGATAAGGCTGACGTAACGGGGAACACAGAGGAAAATGAAAATGGAAAACTAAATCTGTCTCTAGTGCCACAAATGAAACGGACTATATAAAGCGGAACCGAGAAATCAAACCAAAATTAGAGACAAAAGTAGAGACAAAAACCGAGACGAGAGTTAAAAGGGAGTGTAAATTTAGAGAGCTAAAAAGGAGAATCAAAGGAAGAATTTAAAGGAATAATTAAACAGAGTGAAACGAGAAGTGACGAGAATCTTTTGTAAAATTAAATCTAAAATGGAAGTGGAGTAAATAAATTTGTGGTCAAAGCAAATAGAGCAATCGATCAATGTACACTTAATTGAGTAATTGACGGCTAGTGATTATTGTTGTGGTTACAGAAAGGGTATTGAACGTAGTATTGAAATAAGCTCAGTGTGATTAATTGGTTTATAGTTAATTGGTTGAAATTGGAATTTGTTCGATCCAGTGTTAAATTGTGAATTAATAAACACGCTTTGGAGTCAGAGTGAATGTTAGAGTTTACAAACATTGTCACCAACCCAATAACCAACACTACAGATTAATAATATAAGAATGGTGGTTTTTTGATTATGTTATGACATCTCTAATTTTTTTCTATAAATGCTTCTTAATATATCTCGTGTTGAACATAATTTATCTAAACTGTCTTGAGTTGTGACATAATTGTCTTTTGCGTTGAAGAGACGTGCATAACATGTGATGTGATCATTGCTATATTGGCAGTTCTATTAACAACTTCTATACTGTATAGCACCTGACTTATTTATATAAGTGTATATAACCTATCAACTCACTTTAATCAGGTTCGCTAATTAATTGTTAATTAATTGTCAGCAATCCTAAATTATTTATTTGAATTTCCATTTTCATAATTTGAAATTGTTCATTTTCTAAAGCTTATGTTCAAGCCTTAATGTTATTGATCCCGATAACAGGATGATGGGTATATCATAATAAAGTATACTTATTTTTTCCAATCTAAATTCTTCATAAAATAAATTTCTGGGTAAATCACAGTAAATCACAGTTGATCTATAATTTCTAACTTCATCTTCAGCAGGATTAAGTATATATATATATATATTTTACCCCGATCTCATCATAACCCTTGCACGAATATATAAGGATATCATGGTCAAGAAAAGCCATTAATTTAATAACAACATATAAATTTCAAAATAAAACCTGCGAAAACTCGTTACTATTTTAGATTCAAATTTTTTTACAATTTACACCAAAATAATACAAAAAAAACCCCCAGATTCTTCACAAAAAAGATACATAAAAATTTCTACAAAAAAAATTAAATTAAACAAGTATTAATCTTATTTCAGATCCATTGGATCCCTCAAGTGATTGCGGATCTCACCTTAATGAAACAAGTTAATAAAATCAATTAGAAATTACTTAATTGAAATTTTGTTTAAGATTTCAACAAAATCTTTGATTCGTTCAGAGATGTTTTATTTAATAAAGGTGATGTCAATAGAATGTAGGTTTTTCAATGGTTTATTTTAATAATGATTTGTATGTATAATATTTCTTTTCAGTTTTCAAAATCGTCGCTCAGGCAATTCCACAAGGTTCTCATGAAATCATTAGTATTCTAGTTCTAATATGTAAATTTAAAAGCCATTTTTTTCGGCAGTTAGTAACATTTAAAGGTTTTTTAACCAATAAATTGTTTTATAAATTAGTTGATTTTTGAATGAAATTTATCGGGCTGTAAATATTTTTTTAAACTTGCATAGATAGTGATTATTTATCTTTTTAATGTACAATTTACATAACATTTGCATAATATTCAAATTAGTAAACTAATAAAATTCGGGTGTTGAGCATATTAGCTGACTAGAAATTATCTATATAGTCATTTAGGAAGATATTCGATAATATGTAACAAATAGACTAATAAAATAAGGAAATTGAATTCCGTATTTTCATTTACAATAAACTACAGAAATTTGGTAAAATGTAAGAAAAATTAATGTACACCTCATTTTAATGAATAAAGTTTTTAAAATACACCTAATTCCGAAATTCAATAACCTCTATAAACTAAAAAAAGTCAATAAATTTATAGTATAGGAACACACAAACTTACATGTGTGTGGAAAATTAATAACTTTATTATAGGAATTGAGAAAGTGGCAGAAAAATAATACTTATCAAAATATTAACGAAAAATAACTGCTATTTAAAATTTTATTAATTCATAAAATTATATAACATTACACTTAACAAACAACAAAAAAATAAATAAATAAAATACCAATATAAATGAAAAACAACTTCAATTTAAAAATTTTATTATTTCAAAAAAATAGATAACATGAAGCTTAACAAAAATTACATTTAACATACAAAAAATCAAATTTACCTTACGGCGATAGCATATACCGACAATTGAGAGCGCTTGACAACGTCTGGTGAAAGTGTAAATTTTTGATTGACCAATTTCTTAAAAACTGAAATTTCAATCCGTATTTATACTGATTGAATTGTACTCCTACGCATTCTCTGCTACTATATCCAGTTTGAATGCGAGGCAATTCTGATTAATTTTTGCATGCAAGCATGAATGTGTGCAATTGGTTATTTTTTAATTTAATTAATCAATATTCTATTTTTTATTAATTTTTAAGATTTATTTTTATAATTCTATAATTTAAATAGTTTTTGCTAATTTTAATTTAGTTTTACAAGTTTTATAATTTCAATAAGTTTAGTTAGTTTTATTTTAGTTTCATTGATTTAAACAATTTGGTTTTATAAATTTTATAATTTAAATAATTTTGTTGGTTTTATTTTTTATTTTTATTAAACAATTTAGTTTTATAAATTTTATGGTTTATTTAATTTTACTACTTTTATTCTACTTTTTATCATTTTATCCGTTTACTAGATTTTTTTTTAAATTTTAAATTTATTTATTTAAAAATTTTTCATATTATTAATTAATTTATTACCCATTATTTTATTTATTATTATTTTATTTTTTTTGTTAGCTCTTCCGAATGCGATATTTCTCCTAACTGTGTTAGTGATTGCGATCTTTTTTGCGTTCCTATATTTTCGGTAATATTTAAGAACTTCAATAATGATCTCATAAAATCAAAATTCAAGTCTTAAAAGTTGGTTAAAATTGAAAAACTTACCTGAAACCCATTTTAAAAATTGAATAAATGAAGTAATAAACTTCATTTTCACGTAAATGGTGAGTCACCTCAACTGGTGTACATACCAACGTGTATTATACACCAAACACCACTGAGATACGTTTCCTATAATATAAGAAAAAAATCAATAATCTTACATTTTAGAAACATACATACTTACTTTGATTAAATAATAGTGCAAATAGATACATTTTACACTATAGAAATCTAAGTGTTAAAAAAATTAAATACTGCACACAAACACAACATATGCTAAAAAACACATACAAACTTTCGATTCGTAGAAATGTACCGCTGAGACACGTTTCTATAATAACTTTATTTTAGACAATTTTTAGAAAAAAGGTCGCTGAAAACTTAAAGATCAGAAGAATTTGTTTCAATGTCTTCAATCCAGATTTGATTTCCTGAAAGAAGCCCTTCATATTGAACTCAGAAAAAAAATTTTTAAATTATTTTATTCATATTCGGCGATTTTTCCCAAAATTTTTTTAGAAAAATATATATTTTTGGTGATTGATTTATTTATTTAATAATAATTAAAAATATATCTGACTCACATTTTTTCGAAATAATTCCAAAATACTAAAAAATAAATGTCATAAAATTCCTAAAAAAATCCTTCAAAATTAATTAAAAATAATTTATAATTATATTGTTGGCTAAAAGTAATGTTTAAAAACTTGAATAATGATTTCACATCTATATGGATCAAAATTCAAGTCTTAAAATTTACATAAAATTAAATATCTTACTTGAAAGCCATTTCAAAATTGGCTAAAATAAATTTCAAGAAATGAAATTTATTAAATTGGTGAGTCAATTTAATGATTTACACATCAACCACCACTATAGAAAATGTATCTCAGTTGTGTTTGGTGTAGAGGTTACTAAAATTGGGAATTAGGAAATCCGAAATATAAAAGTTTCTATAATACACGTTTGTGTGTGCATCAGTGGATGACTCACCATTTATGAGAGTGTGAAGTTATTTACTTCATTTATTCAATTTTATTATTGTTTTTACAAGTATGTTTTTTAAATTTAAGTAATTTTTAAGGCTTGAATTTTGATTTTATATAATTTTGAGATTATTATTCAAGCTCTTAAATATTACTTTTAGTCAAAATTTTGATTATAAATTATTTTTAATTAATTTTCAGGTTTTTTTAGGATTTTATTTTAAGAATTTATTTGGAATTATTTCGATATAATGTAAGTCAGATATATTTTTAACTATAAATAAATAAAGTAATCACCAAATACATTTATTTTTTAAGACATTTAGACGTATATGGATAAAATAGTTTTTTN
>CAUHTR010002051.1:0-65533 GCA_959609185.1 Schmidtea polychroa
GATCAAGTAGTAGGGTACAGTGCGCTGCATGACTCATCGTTGAACAAAGACATATGACTCATCGATGACTCATAACAAAGAACATGACTCATACCCCACCCCCCCACCCCCCAGTGAGTCATAAATGACGTCATCGATGACTCATCATCCATATGACTCATCCCGGTGACTCATCACACATGACTCATCCCTGATGAACTCATCACGCATGACTCATACTGGTGACTCATCCGGGTGACTCACCACACATGACTCATCCTAATGAGTCATCGCGCATGACACATTAAGGGTGACTCATTTCAAATTAAATTTAAATTCAAAGTTTAAAAAGGGTCAAATGATGTCAAACTTCTTGGGTATCATTCGAAAGGTCTTGAAGAGCTCTATCTAATGGTCATACCCTTGAAGGTTTAAGATGTATCCTTAACCTTTCAAAAGGTCAAAAAACCTTCAACATTTTAAAAACTATATAATATAGGTATCGATTCTAAAGGTAATTCAATATGTTGTTCATAGTCTAAACTACCGCAACGTAATAATATTGTTAACAAATTGAAAGTAATATTAACAAAGACAATGCAGTTTTAATGCAATATTAACAAAGACCCTTCAATCCATGTGCATAATAAAACAATTACTACAACTGCTCCTAATTTACAATCATTTTAATAATAATAATAATAATAATAAATAATATATAATAATAATAATAATAATAATAATAATAATAATAATACTAATAATAATAATAATAATACTAATAATAATTATAATAATACTAACTTACAAAACTTATAAAAAATTTCAACTATAACATAATAATAAAATAATAATAATGATGAGAATAATAATAATAATAATAATAATAATAATAATAATAATAATAATAATAATAATAATAATAATAATAATAATAATAATAATAACAATAATAATATATAATTATAATAATACTAACTTACAAAAACTTATAAAAAATTTCAACTTTAATAATGATAATACAATAATAATATTAATAATAATAATTATTAATAATGATGATAATAATAATTAAATAATAATAATAATAATAATAATAATAATAATAATAATAATAATAATAATAATAATATTAATAATAATAATATTAATATAGTAGTAATATTAATAATAATAATAATAACACTTAGAAAAATAAAATTATAAAAAATAGTAATAATATTACAAACTTTTATTAAAAAATTTGATAAAATAAAATAAAATTGAATAAAAGTATAATCATTTATTTTTTTTTAAAAATAAAAATTTTTATTATTATTGTTAATCAAGTTCTGGGACAATCTTTTGTATTTTCTTTTCTTTTAGATTTCAGTTTACAGACTCTATAAAAATAATAATCATTAATAAAAATAATATATTAATATTAATAATAATAATAATAATAATAATAATAATAATAATAATAATAATAATAATAATAATAATAATAATAATAATAATAATAAATAATAATAATACTAATAATACTAATAATAATAATAATATAATAATAATAATAATACTAATAATAATAATAATAATAATAATAATAATGAAAATAAAAATAATTTACTCAAAATTTATCCGTTTGTTTCTGTCGGTTGATCGCGCAATTCCTGCACTCTCCGTAGTAAATATCTATTTAATCTTAATGATTCTTGATCTTCAGAATCTTCAAAATCATCAGCATCTGGAAACATCGGAGGATCGTCTGTATCTATAAAAGTATCATCCTCCAGATAGTGTCCATATGCAAAACTTTTATTTTTAGCTACCCAATTACGTTTGTCGTCGTTGCAATTGAGTGCAGTTTTATGATTTTTTATGCTGTACAGCTGATGATTTTTAGACATTATTCTAAACTGTGGGACTGTATAAATTTTGTCGTTTAAATAACAATCAATGTAATTGACATGTGTTAGCCCTGCATCTTTCAATGTTATGCCTTTTGCCTTACAACATTCTTCATCACCAAGCAAACTATAACATTTTGGACGAAGAAACACCCACTCCTCGTATTTGAAACCTTTATTTTCGTCTTTAAATTTCCCAATAACGGAATCCAAGTTTCTCGAATACAAGGGATGGCTAGGGTCGTAATTTGAGGTGTCAAGAAGATTATCCCTAACCATAGCAGGCAAAAGATCAGACAGCTTACAATTAATTATTTCGAGAAAGAATGAATCGTGTCCCCAGCTACAATATTGATCTTACAATTAAACTCATTACGATATTTATCTAATTCCTCATATTGTAGTTGATACATTCTGAGTTTAGATAAGTCTAGTACAGTTTGGCCGATGTAACTAGGCCTATCTAAACAGACTGATTCTTTCATTAAAAGAACAGAAATAAGATTGTGATCTATTTTGTAGTGCTTCGGAAATATGGACTACTACAATATGTGATAAGTTTTGTCGAAGAATTACATAATCTTAAATTAATTCTTTTCTTTAAATTTTTCAACAGTTTTTTCCATAAAGACTGTTGTTTAGCAATTTAAAATAATTTTTATCGAGCTTAGTGGTGGAAGATGCTCTTAAAGCGGTATTAGTATCGACATATTTTTTGAATAGTGTGCTTTGTGAAAATCGAATAGCACGGTGTATTTTAGATACAACTACACCTAATTTTAAATACATTTGTAAAAGTCTCCAATGAACAACATAATTATTCTTTGGATAATGAGTTAAAAGTAACTTTTCCACATTCGAACAAGGCGCACACATCTTTTCAGCGGCTACTGGCAAATCATCCAGTAAGTCGTGAATAGATGCCGGTATTTCTAAATCTACTTCTATAGTATAACCATAACTAAGTAAACTTAAATCTACCGTAGTGCATTCAAACAAGATATTATTTAATAATTGGTCATCCGTGACCCAAACAAAGTCTCCGTCCGGTAAGTTTTGTGATAAAGCCCAGCCATACAGGTTGTTTATATCTATATACAACAACTCTGTATCTGAGCTTGATTTAACATAATGCTTATTCACGAAAGTTAAGCCTCCTCTGATGCCACCTTCGAAGAAGTTGTACATTTCCATATCGGTTAATAATGTAATTGGATGGTCTAAAGTCATCAAAGCCGAACTCCAACTCATACCTGGAATTCCAAGGAAATTGAGTGGCTCAAGCTTATTATGTGCTATGCTCTTTGCACGAAATTGTTGAAAGTAATCAGCCAAAAGAAATACGTCGAGTTTTAAAATAGACCATCATATAATCCAAAGAGAATTACAATTGGTCTCTCGCCATATTCTTTTGGCCATTTCGTAATCCGAATCTGACACTCCACTCCAAATTGGTGGTAATTCAGCAGTCGACCTCAAAACATCTAAAGATGTTGCCACGTCGTATGGGAAATTCCTTTGCTAGTAATATACTTCCAGTAAATTCTGCAGAAGTAAGAGGGAAAGATGTAAGAGTTTTCACCACACTACTCAAAGATTCACTAACAAATTGGTATGAGTCAATGAATTTAACTGTAAGTGAACCAATTCTCGCAAAAAGACTAAGAAACTTTTCACTTGTGATAGGAACACAGCTAATGTTCCATGAATCATACTTTGATAGTCCAAATTTGAGGATATGATGTAAATCATACCCTCTTAGATTGTGAAAAACTACTGGCAATGAATGTCTTATTTGTCGAGAAAGATTACATTTTGAGCAAGCTGCTCCAAGATATTTACCTGAAAAGTGATCATGATCTTTTACAGGATTTTCAATCACTTTCTTACACAAATAACAATGTCTTGCAGCTCTAAAATTTTCCAGATCGTCATGGGTTAAAATTATCTTTTTATTATAGTTTTTATAATAAAAGGGTGTTACGATTTTTCTGCTAATTAGTTCTATTTCATGTAGAAATTGATCAACACAGTCAATACTAAAATGACTTATAAAATTCTTTCCAGTGAGGTTATTTATACACAAAAGCCCAGCAGAAATGGGTAAGTGTTTTTGGAAGTATTTTGTGTCCTTAGGTAAGATTGCCTCAAAATCGGCATAAATAACGAAGGGAGGTGTGACTGTTTTCTTCCAATCAACAAATTCTAAAAGATTATTTTTTGGAAGGGTGTATAAAGTCGTTCCTATTTGATTATTGTCACAAAGACCACGATGACGATTAAAAGTGTCAATATTTCTAAAGCCGTGTAAACATCTAGGACACCATTTACAATAAATTCTGACTGGGGTAATAGAAGCATTTCTGCAATTTAAAAATTTATTTAAGTCGCTGATACCTACATAATGAAAAGTCTTTCTTTTTTCTAATAAAAGTAAATTTATGGGTGTTTCGCTTACAACTTTACTTTTGTAAATTATGTCAATAAATGGATGTTTCATTACTTCACTTTCATTAGTTAAATCAACTAATGCAGTTTCATCATATGACAACACATTAATTGAATAGCCAGGATTAAACATTTCAAATCGATTAATATCACTTAGTTTCATTGGCATATCATTCGGTCAAAACGAAGTGAGGAAAGATTATAAGAAGATGGTTGATTGCGTAAATCATCATCAGTCTCGTCATATTTAGCAACAGCTAAAACACTGTATAAAAAACAAAGATTATCGGTGTTTATCACATTAATTATACAGTTTTTATGTTTCAGAGATCTGGGGGTATCAATAAATTGTCTTCCACTTAACCGAGAAATTTCAGAATATTTAGTTAAAACGAAACTTATGTATTCTATTTTATTTATTTTCCAATTAGACCCCTTCTCATTCATGTTGATTATTTTTTCATTAAGAAGAGTAATACCTTCATCAATGAATGAATCATTCCAAATTCGTGCAGAATTGGAAATAACAAATGATTGATATTCGTTATCTTTCTCCATTTCAATCCGTATACAAAATTGAATTTTAACGGATTTCATTTTTGATATGAATGAAGTTAATTTAGTATATAAGAGTGAAGGAACAGAAAGAGTTGTCATATTAAATCGCGACACATCCATCTTAATGATTATATGTGATTTATTTAAATCAGAATCAATAGTCAAGAGGCCCGAACCTATTTGATTGACAGAGTATGAATTTAAAATAATTGGAGCTATTTCATCATCATCATCATCAGAAGAAATAATAATTTCTTCATCAGAAGAAATAATAATTTCCTCCTCATCAGAAGAAATTATAATTTCATCGTTATTAATAATATTGTCCTCATCGTCACTAATGTTTATTATTTCAATTTACTTATTTTTTGAAGGCACCTTATGTTTAATATTTATGTTGTGTCTTTTTAATTGATTGGGAACGCAGTCCACATTAGTATTTAATTGATTGGGAACGCAGTCCACATTAGTATTTAATTGATTGGGAACGCAGTCCACGTTAGTATTTAATTGATGGGAACGCAGTCCACATTAGTATTTAATTGATTGGGAACGCAGTCCACATTAGTATTTTAATTGATTGGGAACACAATCCACATTATTTTGTAAAAAAGTTGGATATAATATGATGAATAAATTTTTTCGAACCTATAAATTGTCTTAAATGATTGCAATGTTTTTTGTAAAATTCGAAATATGTTTTTGTGTCTAATGTTTTGCATGTAGGACATATCTGGTAGATGATACCATTATATTTATGCGAATAATACTTTTCCATAAGACCATGACAGTTATTATGAAAAGTATTATTACAGTAGGATGTATAAAATCGACCTAAATAAAAAACTAAGCTAAATTAAATATTATTATTATTATTATTATTATTATTATTATTATTATTATTATTATTATTATTATTATTATATTATTATTATCATCATCATATTTATTCATGTTCTCCTAAAATTCAATATATTATATTTACCATTTAACAATAAAATATATTTTCGATATAAAATATCTTTTTCGTTATAATATTTTACGATTTCTAATATCATATATTTAATCGTAAAATATTTCTAAAATATATATATCTTAAATAAATAATTACATATCTTAAAAAGCTATATTAATTTAAAACAAATATTATCAAAAACAATTAATTGTAGAATGTATAACATCAAATTATATAAAAACTAAGCTAAAATATAAATAATAATAATGATAATTATTATTATTATTAATATTTATTATTTAAACTAATATTATTATCATACATATTTATTCATGATCTCCTAAAATTCAATATATTATATTCACCATTTAATAATAAAATATATTTTAGATAAAAAAAAAAATCCCTTTTTAGTTATAATATTAGTTATAATATAAATTCATCCTAAATAAAACTAAGCAAAAAAATATTATTATTATTATTATTATTATTATTATTATTATTATTATTATTATTATTATTATAAAAATAGTAATAATAGTAATAATATTACTAACTTTTATTAAAAATTTTTAATAAAAATATAAAATGAAATTGAATAAAAAGTAAAATCATTTATTTTTTATTATAATTGTCAATCAAGTCTTATAATCTTAAAAGCAAATTTATGAAAAAATAATTTAAATAAATATTTTAAATAAATACTTTAAATAAATATCTTATAAATAAATCAAATCTTACATTTTTGTTTTCCATTGTATCTTTCATCGTAAATAATTTCATTATTTTTTGATACATTTTCATCAAAATATTTTCTTCAAATTCATTTTGAATGTTTTCAATAATTTCATTATTTTTTGATATATTTTCATTTAAAATACTTTCTCCGACATTTTTCGGTTCTTGAAATTCTTTTTGAATATTTTCATAAATTTCATCTGTTTTTAAATTAATTAATTAAATTAATTATTAATAAATATAAATATTACCATCGATGTCAACATTCAACATCTCGTTTCGAGTAGCTGCGTCATATTCATTTATTGTTACAGTTGTTCCTGAATAATTTCATAACATATTATTTTAATATTTTAAATATTTACCATTTTTCTTGTTGCTTTCAATTTTAGGATGATTAGGTGCTGATATACGAATATTCATATCTGCTAAAATATATTATAATTAACATATTATAAAAAACAAAATTACCAATTCGGTTTCTTTGTATCATTCTCTTGATATCTTTTGAAATGTTCTTCATTGTAAGTTTTGTCTAAAAGTGACGAAAAATGAAAACCATAGAATATATATCACGTTTATTACAAACTTTATTCACGATCCAATCAGAATCGAGGAATATATACAACACACATACATACTACTGTGTATCATTTACGCACTCACCGTGTAGGTATGTATATCAACTACTCACCATGTGCATGAATAATGAGATGTCTTTGTCGTTTAACAAAGACACTACGTGACTATTTCAAAAAGGTAAAACATGACTAGTCATTGTAAATAACTTGCACATTAATTGCAAATAATAATAATAAGAATATTTATAAATAATAATAATAATAAATTAAAATAAATTTAATTATCAAAATTGTTCATTAATAAGACGACATTTTTACAATAACATGTATTAAACAAAATTATACATATAATAATAATAATAATATTAATAATAATATTAATAATAACAATCACAACAACAAAGGAAATGATACATTTATTAACATAAAATTTATTAAACATCAAATTTTTTGTACAATAACCAAGCTAAACAATGTTGACCACATGTTTGGGGTCAATGGATTTTGAAACATAGTTTTATTATACACAATAGGTTTTCCCATTGTTTGTAGTTTTGATATCAACAAAGCTGGGTAATAAAACCCATAGGATCGAACACGAATATATTACTAGGTTTCACGTATATAGCTATCCAATGTTCTCCACCAAGATGAGACGATTGAGTATTGACGATTATTGCTTGATTATTGCTCAAATATGGAATTTTTATCAAGAGGAAAAACTCCAACAAATTCATTTCCCAATATCTGTTTTCCGATTTTATTGACCTGAACAGAACTTCTTAAATAAATCCAGAGTATAAAAAACAACTTACTCCATGACAACTTTTTGTGTTTCTGTTTACATTTATACCAACACAGTTCTATTTGCAGTAATTTGAACTTCATTTTCAAATACTCCATATATTATAACATGTACTGGTTCAGTAATAGCTTTTTGCAAACTTTATATCCAGTCGTAAATTTCCATTTTGAGGTAATTGACTTTGATTTAAATCAAAATCAGGGGCTAAAACAAATGTAAAAAATGGGTATTTGCTTTTAAAATCTTCTAGAGTTATTCCGCAATTCAAATTTTTTATCTAAATAACCCAGATTTCTAACAATACTCTGCATATATGTTGCACATTAATTGTCATTCTCGAAATCTTGAATATATGTTTCTCTATAATCAGTATTTTTCGACAAAGTCAATGATGTAACACCAAAGTTTTTGAAAATTGAGCTGGACGCAGTATATGATCCATTATATTGTGCTTCACTTTGAAATGTTATCAGAATAAAATTAGGCATTCTTCTGTCACCAAATATTGTTCTTTATAGAATGATGAAGCACCTTTAGCAATAGCAAATTGTACAATTTCCTTTGTTTTTAATGGATAAATTGCATGTTTTGAATTAAGACCTAATTGATGACCTGCTAATACTGAGGGGTCTACTCGTACTCTTCTCACCAATAATTTTGCATCAAACTAATTGACATATTGGTGTAGTAGTTGCACTAGTAGAGATAATGCAGAATCAGACCTTTTCAGTCTAATATGTACATTAACTCCTGGTAGTAAATATTTTGGTTGATCCATAAAATCAAGTTGTAATGATGAGCACATGGTGTAAACCTTTGAGCCTTTACCCACTTTTTTCTTTCATCATCTGCTGCTGCATAACCCATAGGAGTAAGGCATGTATTTTTAGTATCGGAATTGTAATTTAAAATAGTTTCTATTAATGCCTTGTGAATGAATGTATTATTTCCGCCCTCAATCTTGATATTATTAAATCCCAACACTGCATCTTTAAACAGAGTATGAAACAGGAAATTGTTCGGTATTACATCTGCATTGGCATCCAAAACTTTTCTATCTTTATCTACAACCTTAATCTGAACAGTCAATAAAGTATCGTTCAAATCTAAATATTCAGTTTGCGAACCATTAATATAAAACTCGATATCATTTCTACTATCTGTAATTGAATTCATAGGAAAAACTTCCTCAAATGCCCCAAATTCTATTACAGCCTGGGGCGACGGTCTATCAAATATACATAATTCAGATTTACCACAAATCATTTTGCAAATATAGTTCCATGTCCTTTCATTCGTTTGTTTATACGTGATATTCCATGTCTTTTACGTTTTGGAACAGGAGCTGGAGCTGGAGATTTTTCTTTTTGAACATACCTGCAACCCCTGGTAAAACTTTCCCTAATTCAGCTAAAGCATTTGTTTTTAGAGATGGTAATATTTTCTGTTCATTCATAATAACGTCTTTTGCAGTTTTCATACCAAAACTACCAATACGTTTAAGAATAGGCAATGCAAATCTACCAATTGTTCTCAACCATCCCGATCCGTACTGTTTACCAATAAAATATGGTAATTCGCCACCAGATTGGCTACCACTATACATACTAATAATATCAGAATTTGCCATCTACTTTACGAAAATGTAATGTCAAATGAGTTTTTGAACCTTTTGGAAAGTTTATAAGTTTTCCACTATCATCACGAATATTTATTTCTATATTGTTTATACATGAACTTGCTATTGGTAAATACATGGGATTATCGATATTTATATTGACAACTTCATCATGTTCATATTTGCCAATCCATACCGATTTCAAAAGAGGAACACTGGAATCACCAACAATTATGGGTTCGATAATGTTAGTATATATGAACATTTGTTGATGATGTTCTAGTATTCTTGGTTTGCGTATACCAGTCGATTTTTCTCGATATTTTTGCTTATCTAATCCAAGTGAATTTGCCAAATTTTTATCAAATGTAACTTCGCAAATATCATCATTCAAACTGAAGGTAAACATCAAATCTTTCACAATTTCCAAATTTTTAAATATGTGTGAACAATTGAATTTTAAATATTTAAGTAATCATCAAGTTTATCAAAATATAATTCATCAGCAAAGGTAAATGATTCTTCAACTTCATCATTATACGACACAGATATTTTGATTTCTTCTTTCATTACACTGTTTGCTTCAAATAGATTAAAACGTAATAAATACTCGGTCTCCGTAACAATATTTTTCAACTTATTGCAACCCATTCGTTTGGCATCTTCAATAGTTTCGAATGTTATTGTAAATGGTTTAAAATCACAACTGATATTTAATCCATCCTTGTAAAACATATAGCAATGCGAATCTAATATTTGATTCGGAATATGATATGTTTTATCATAATTACTGATAACAAAGATACCGCTACATGTTTTCACAATATTCCTTTTGAAATCAATCTTACATTGACTATAAAATGGGAATGTGTTGTACACGAATGTAAAATCTTGCAGTGCAACTTCCCAATCCCCATTTAAAGAAATCGGATTCTGGAGATTGACCATGAATTTACTAGCTTGATTGTCTGGATGAATTAATGGGCAACTATTGCTCGGCAAAATAGTATAAAATTCACTTTACTAGGTCTTTTGCTGATATCCATGACGGGTTTTGATAACCATGCCATTTGACATAGTATTGTTTATCCTTACCGACCTTTTTAGTTTTCAATATTTTTTGAATTCTAAATACTTTTGGGGGAGGAATGACTTGTAATTCCTGCTCATAAAATTTCCCCTGTACAATATTATTATCATTGTCTTTGATGATATACATTACAGGATTCTGTTTAGTATTTATTTTTGAAATTACAAAGACTTCATCACTCCAATTTGTATCAAAATTTTTAATAAATGGTGATGCACTAATTTTACTAATTCTAACATGGTCACCGACTTTATATTTAGGTTTTGCAATTTTTACAGATTTCTTAGAAGTCAATGATGTTTTTGATGTAATATCAACCGGTCTCAATCCATTCAGTCCTCGATGTGATGATTGATTATAACTTGTTATTATTTTCGGTAAAGCATTTACCCATTTTTATTACCTTGATGCACGAACAATTTCTTTAATCTATCTCTCAATGTTCGATTAAATCTTTCAACATGGGCAGCTTTGTATTGAGAATGTACCGAGTAGTGATTTATTTTCAGTTTATCGAGGATTTGCTTAACTTTGCTATTGTAGAATTCTTTACCTAACATAATAATAATAATAATAATAATAATAATATTAATAATAATAATAATAATATTAATAATAATAATAATAATAATAATAATAATAATAATACCTAAATCTGTTTGCAAGTTATTAGGATGTCCATCTTTAAATAAAATATTAATTGCCTTGGACATTTCTTCTGCAGATTTTGCCTTGACTGGTATTGCTCGTGCAAACCTGCTGTATACATTAATACATGTTAAAATATATTTATTCCCATTGTTAATTTTCGAATAAGGTATCATCTCCATCAAATCCATTTGCCATAAATCGTCAATACCGAATGTTTTATACGCTCTTGTTGGAAATCTTTTCCGCATTGGTTTGTTCAAACTGTACGCAAGCTGATCTGATAACCACTTCTGGGTTTCTTTTTTCGAATTCGGAACTCTTTTGTTTAATTTTGCCACTCCACCGAAACCGGCTTCGTCTTCTGGGTTCGTCCAAATCTTCTCCATTACAACAAGAAGATTTAAAATTAAATTTAATGTCGGGCAATGAAGGATTAGCACCCATTGTTTATGATTGATTTCCTACAACTCCACCTAATAAGGATAATGCCAGAGGTATTAATGCACCAATAAATCCACCTTGTTGTTTATATATAATTTTCCTCATTTGCTTACGATTTTTATTATTTACTAAAGATAATAATGGTTCCTATGTTTGCTCAATAAATGCTTTTTTGATTTACTGATTTTAATTTTGCCTTTGACTACTTTAAGTATAATATTGAGTAAATCATCGACAACAAAATTTGGGAATGATTGCAATATATTCATTCTTTTCATACTCGGGCCTTTAACAATGCATTAAAAAATGGAAAACTGCGATGATTTTTTAACTACTTTTTTACTAGTTTTACGGGTTTTACGGGTTTTACGTTTAGGTTTAGGATTTTTAGAAATAAGATTCATTGCAGAGAAATTTTCAGTTACAAGTTTTTTAGATGGTGTATAACTAGTTGTTGGTGGAACTTTTGGAACTTTAATAGTCTTTCTAATACCTTTTCTTAATTTCTTAATATTTTTCACCCTTGCTTTAGAAACATTATTATTATTCGTAGAGGTTTTCAACTTTGTTTATAAACCATGGCACCTTTTGGGTTGAAAATATCTGTTTTTACACGTAAATCATCGGGACATTGTTGTGTGAAATCAAGAAATATATATCCATGAGGTATTTTTGTAGCATTTTGAAATGCACTGATAAGAAAATTACGATTGTTAGGGTATGCTTGACGTGCAAGAAAATCAATCACTGTTGCATCTCTAGGATTCTTGAAAATAACTAAATATTGTACATTTAAATTACGTGTTCGATGTGCCCCACCTTGATGAAATAGATTTTGTGTTATGAAAATAACTGTTACACCGACATGTCTGCTGATCTTTGTAAATAAATTATTAAAATCTTTTTCTTTATTAGCTTCTTGATACAAATCATCGATAATAATGACATCACCTTTCTTTAATCGGCTGGACCAGTTTTTATCGAATCCCTTTACTATTTTCATGTTTTTTAATTTACAGAAACTTGATTGAGTTAATCCATGTTCTTCATCAGCACCCCTATGCCAATAAATCCTGTTGAATGTTTTTCCACTACCACTCGGACCAACGATTTGGTATACTGCATCATTTCTTAATTCCATTTCAAAAATTTTATATATGTATATTTGTTTATATTCAATGATTTAATGAACTCGTGCTCAATTTGTATATAAAGACTAATTTTCATAAATGATTTAATAATGTTAGCAAATATAAATTATCGAGGAAATTTTGATGTATCGAATATGAGGTTCCCACCAGGGAAACCCCAGCAAATTATCGATAGAAGCGGGAAATATCCGATAATATTTTTCAAGACTGGTAAATGTCGAATCATGGGATGTAAGAAACCTTTGGATATTAATAAATTACAATATCGAATAAATAATATTATAATCCAATCAATTACCGTTACTATGGATATGGGACATAGTATCAATCTATATAATATGTCGAAAAAATGTGATTGTATGTTTGAACCGGAATTGTTTCCGGCACTAAGACTATTAAAATATAACCCTATATGTGTCAATGTGTTTGCTAGTGGAAAGGTTGTCATGCTTGGGTTGAGAAATTTGGAGTATAGAGAATTTGTTGACAATGTTCGAAATGAGATAATTTCATTGGTTGATTTCTAATTGGTTAATTTCTTATTGGTTATTGATTGATTTAAACAAACTGTTTATTGTTTAGAAATCATTTATTCAAAAAAAAAAAATGTACAAAATTCCAAGTGCAGCTCGTTTAATTAAAGAAATAGATGATTATGGTAAATTTTTTATTTTTTGTTTACAAATTTAAATATTATATTTTTCAGAAGAATATGCTGCAGTCATGCTAAAGAAGTTAGCATTCTATATCCAGAAATCAATGCAGCAGTATACAACAAGCCTGCAGAATTAATTCCCGATTTGGTGTTCAATGCGACGGGGATATGGATGTTCGAAATTTTCCATCAATTTATGTGGGATGTGAAGATAAATCGAACAATTAAACATATGGATCCAGAATATTTATGTTACAATAGCTGTTCCTGCTGCAAAGCTAGATATCAGCGATATGTAGAATGGGTTTTGGTTAAAACTCTTCGTGATTTCCACCATATCAAGAACTTTGTGCATTAAATGTTTTTAACAAATAAATGTTATTTAGTTTTTGTTATTTTATATATTTTGATAATAGTAGTAATAATAATAATAATAGTAATAATATTAATAATAGTAATAATAATAATAATAATAATAATAATAATAATAATAATAATAATAATAATAACAATAATAGTAAAAACATTAATAATAATAATGAAACACATTAATAATAAATCTGTAAATAGAACATATAACAAAACATGTAATAATTAAAATATTAATAGTAAAAAACATTAATAATAAAACACATAAATAATAAATCTGTAAATAGAACATATAACAAAACATGTGACAATGCAACATCAATGCATTTTGAATGCAATTTAAACAAAGACATATTGAAATCTGATTGGATGATAGACACGAGTCGAAGGTATAAAAACCCTGTACCATTTCATTTTAATCATTATTCACGATGACCAAGAAAATTTCAGGCACCGAAAAACCGAAAGAAGAACTTGTACAACCGGTTCAAATGTTCCACAACTACAAAATGTATTTTTTAAAAGAAGAAATCAATATGAAATTGGTTGCACCGGTCAAGCTAATTCCAACTCAATTTCAATTCTTATCCGGCACGCTTTCAATGATAGATGTTAAAACTATTGATGATGTTTTCAAACGGTTAAATTCAAATCTAGCATGTAATCAACATGCATGGTTCAACAATAGATATGCAAGATTTTATGATTCTTTTGATGAAATCAGTTTCAAAGAAAACGAAAATTGGTATATAACAATTGCAATCCAGGGATATAAAGTTGATAATAATGATGTGTATTCTCCTATTTGGAAAATTATGTCTGCTAGACTTTCACAGCTATTTTAATGTTCTATTTAATGTATTTAATAAATGTATTAGTCATATTTGTTTTTCTCTTTATTAACAAAGAAATTGCAACATTAATGCAAATGACATGCATATTTAACAAAGAAAATCTATAAACAAACTTACAATATAGTTTTAAAGTGATAAAAATGACTGCGGAAAAAGGTTAACATGATTAATTAATTAATTACCGAATTATTTGTTATTATTTAGAATTTGTAATCAACTTTTTGTTGGAAAAATTAGCAGAAATAGCTGGTGTAAAAATTGAGGACATATTATCTGTTACAAATGCATTAAATATCGGCTGGGTAGTTGAGAGTCAAGATTCAGGATTTGATGATCAGGAAGAAGAAACTCAAGAAACTGATACTCAAGAAATTGATGAGGAAATATATGAACCCATAGATGAACCTATAGATGAACCTATAGATGAACCTAAAGATACGGAAAATATTACGAATGATTGTATTGATCATGTTGTTGAAAATGTAATGAAATGTGGAGATGACGATTGTGAATGTGTTAATTAATAAATTTTAGTTAATTATTTTTTATACTTTCTTATATATTTATTTAAAAAATAAAACAACATAACTATATCAATTTTTATTTAAAAATCTAGAAATTACATAGAAAATAGCGACACCTGTTGAAAATTTAATAAAGTTTTTAAATCTTCTTTTATACTGATCGATTTCCTTAGCATTTCGGGCGAGTTTTTTCAATGTACCCCATCCGCCATTGGCTTCTATCCATGGAGTAAATTTAGATTTGATTATCTAAAAAATCAATATTATTAAAATATAGATTATAAAAGTATTACTTCTTGAGACCATTGATAATAGTGTTGTGAGTCCCATGAACTTTTTTCAATTATAATCTTCATATAAGTGAACCCTACAATTATTCGGGTCCACTTCATTTCGTCATCGAATAGACAATTGAATATTCTATTGAAGTAGAACTTCTTCGTCTCCAGACACTCCATATCCAGCATGTTTTGGTAATCAATATGATTCCCCTCGATGATTTCTTCAGTACGATTAATTAGGTAACTGAGGCTTTCCGTAATGCCTGTATTGACGACCTCATTTAACAAGTTGTCGATAAAATTAGGTTGCGACATTTCTACAGTAATTTAAAATATGATGTTTTATTTATACTACTACAGAAGTGTGTGCAATATGATTCTGATTGGTTAATAGACTATAAATGTAAAATATATATGAGTTTTGATTTGATACAACATGAAAACTATATTTCTATTGCTAATTATTATTATTATTATAACGAGTGTGTGCTCACACAATACAACAATAACAGTGGAGTCTTTTAACAAATCAATATGTGTTTGTCCAAATACCGCCATTAAAATGATTGTAAATTAGGAGCAGTTGTAGTAATTGTTTTATTATGCACATGGATTGAAGGGCCTTTGTTAATATTGCATTAAAACTGCATTGTCTTTGTTAATATTACTTTCAATTTGTTAACAATATTATTACGTTGCGGTAGTTTAGACTATTGAACAACATATTGAATTACCTTTAGAATGATACCTATATTATATAGTTTTTTAAAATGTTGAAGGTTTTTGACCTTTTGAAAGTTAAGGATACATCTTAAACCTTCAAGGGTATGACCATTAGATAGAGCTCTTCAAGTCCTTTCGAATGATACCCAAGAAGTTTGACATCATTTGACCCTTTTAAAATTTGAATTTAAAATTTAAATTTGAAATGAGTCACCCTTAATGTGTCATGCGCGATGACTCATTAGGATGAGTCATGTGTGGTGAGTCACCCGGATGAGTCACCAGTATGAGTCATGCGTGATGAGTCATCAGGATGAGTCATGTGTGATGAGTCACCAGGATGAGTCATATGGATGATGAGTCATCGATGACGTCATTTATGACTCACTGGGGGTGGGGGGGGTGGGGTATGAGTCATGTTCTTTGTTATGAGTCATCGATGAGTCATATGTCTTTGTTCAACGATGAGTCATGCAGCGCACTGTACCCTACTTCAAGTTAATTACAAAAGCGACGAAACCACAGTGTTCTAAACAACTTCGATCATTTCTGGGTTTGGCAAATTACTATAGACGATTTGTCAAAGATTATACTACAATAGCAGCACCTCTACATGCAGCAGCGTCAAGTTGTGGTAAAACAATCGAATGGTCAGAAAAATGTGAAAACAGTTTTAGACAACTTTAAGAAGCCTTAACACAAGCACCTATTCTTGATTTTCCTCGTATAGACCGTAAATTTATTTTGGATACTGATACCAGTTTTGAAGCTATTGGAGAGTCAAATAAAAGAAGACGGTTCAGAAATAGTTATCGCATACGGTTCACGAAATCTGTCGGCCCATGAAAAGGGATACTGCGTAACCAGGAAAGAGTTATTGGCATTGCATTTTATATTTGCATTTCTATTTTAGACACTATTTATACGGGGAAGAATTCGTATAAAAAAATTCGTACGAAAAAAGCAATAAGTTCACAATTTTAGACATGGATGGCTGATCTATCGGAATACGATTTCCAATTGAAATACCGGAAAGATGAAGAACATGCAAATGCAGATGGATTATCAAGGATCGAGGGTAGTTTATGTGCACAGTGTCAGACAGCACATGTACAACATAAACAAGAAAGATCAAGAGTAAGATATATCAATTTGATACGAAAAACACAGACAATGTTAGAAATTATGGAAGAACAGAAGAAAGATAAATTGTTCCAGGAAGCGATGGAAATTCTTAGGAATCAAATAGATTTTTGGAAGGAATCGCTTCTAAATAGTTTTTTATTCAGATATAAAGATAGGTTAAAGATATCGGATGATATGCTTGTATTGGAGTCAGACTAAATAGATCTAGTGATAATCCCAAAAAGCTATCAATCTAAACTAGTGATTAAAATACATGAAGATTTATGTCACGTTGGAACTGTTTCATTATTTGGAAGGGAATTTTTTCTGGTCGAAAATGCAAGAAACCGTTAAAGAGATGTGAAGAAGGACAATAGACCAAGAGAAGATAAATGACATTTTAATTCCACACGAAAGTTCTGAATTTCTACAACAGATTGTGATGGATTTTGCTTTCATGGAGAGAACTTCAACCGACAAAAAGTATGTTATCGTTTTTATTGATAGGTTTAGGAAATTAGTAAGTCTAACGGCTACAGCAAACCAAGATGAAAAAAAATATTTTGAAGACACTAATGAACAATTGGATTTACAAATTTGGTAAACCAAAAAGTATATTGACAGACAGAGGGCGAAAATTTGAAAGCAAATATTTGAAGGAAAAATTAGAACAACTTGGAATAAGGCAAGAATTGGCCTCACCATATCAACATCAGTCGAATGGCTTAGTGGAAAGAGCTATCAGAACAATGAGAGATTTACTTTGTGACGACGATGAAAAGGGGCTGTCCTGAAAAACAGTGGAAGGAACTGCTGCCTCGAATTGAATTCAGTATAAATGCAACTTACCAAAGTTCTACAAAATATTCACCATTTGAGTTAGTATATGGACGGAAAATAACGTTACACGCTAATTCTAGACTCAAACATCAAGTACACGATATTTCGGAAGAAGCACAAACGAATAACAAGAAAGCTGCGCAAAAGATGAAGAAATTCGAGAACGACAAAAGAATTAAACGACATTTTGAAATGGGGAGGAGGTACTAGTAAGACGATAACTACAGAGAAGAAACAAAAATTATATTCAATATGATGATCCATATAAAATTCTTAGATTTGTTTCAGATCATCAAGTTGAATTGCAATATCCAGATACGACGCGGCACCGACGAATCAAATGGTTAAAGAGATGGTATAAATCTTATGAAGGGGAGAGTAATGATATTACATTATAGGCCAAAGACCAAATGTGAAGCAGTTCTGAGTATATGGCGTAATTCAATACAATATGTTAGTTATTGCGCAATATACAGAGATCACTCTGTGTTAATGGATAATAAATCTTTAGATGGAACCAATTGGTGTAACTGTGGCTATTACTGTATAGTAGTGATTTCCAAATGGGGTTCCGGGGAACCCTATGATTCTGTGAGAATTCTCAGGGGTTCCGCGAGATTTCGAACTTTGACACTAGATATTATCAGAAATTTTAGGAATTTATTAAAACTAAAAGTATTAATCAAAAGTAAAGACACTTTCGGTAAATTTAAACTTTTATATTTAATGGATTTTGAGAAGTGATAAAGATTGCTGATAGTTGACCAAGAAATGAGAGTCTGCTTGTCAAAGATTGAACCAAAAATTAAAAAAATTTGCTGTGAAAGTCAATGTTATGCCGCTCATTAAAACTAATAAAACAAAATTATATTTTAAATTCTAATTTTTGACATTTTTAACTGTTGGGGTTCCACCGACAAAAAAAGTTTGGGAATTACTGCTGTACAGTGTCGAGTCCGATTAAAATATTTAAAGAGCTTTCATTGTATTGGGTTTCAGATAATTTCGGTAGGATTTACACAGTTATTGTCTGAAAAAAGAGTTTATTTCTAATAGAATTCTTTCTGCAATTCATGGTAGAAAACACTTGTTCACATATCTAAGTTGAATCAAACATAGCACTAATTTTCTGGGCATGAAATATTAAATTTGAGATACTTCGTTTTGATAAATATTTGTAAAATTATAGTTTTGGAACATTGATAAAAAGCTGCCTTAGTTTATTATTAGATTGTAACTCAATTAACTCAAGCCGGTCTTGCTGCCTCAAAATTTACGTTGAAAGGCATGGTGAAAATATCTCATTCTAAATGGCATTGAAATCTACGTTCAAACTCAAATACATTTTTCTCAGGCTATCTTCAAAACTTTTAAGCTTGTCATCATTTATTGAAGGTATTGAATTTAATCTAGGAAAATGAGACAAGTCGTTCATAGCTAGCTGCCAAGCAAACAGGTTTAGTTAAAAACCTTTGATATGGTCCCATAAATAGTCGATAACTCAATTTTTTCTTTGCATATTGATCTTCAAGTTGTTTACACATGACAAAGAAGATCTAAAAATACACGTCACAGAAATAACTTAATTCGATTCGAAAATTTAATAGAAAAACGTAAGACGTCACTAAAAATATAAAATTTTTAATTCGACTTACAGAAATGTAACACAAAGTAGAGAATGATTAGCTCTACACTTGATAATATTTTCCCTTATTATAATTTTTTAAAATTCGCCGTGGGCCGTAGTTAGCCCATTACTGCACTAAAAAAATTAATTTAGACAATTTATATTACCTACTGTAGGAATGCAATTTAATAATATTTTTGATGTCATTCAGTTATTTTACCCATCAAAACAGTGAAGCCGACCACCTTCTATGGTAGGAACTTAAATTCCTCGCACCTCTGGTTCACAATCAGCAGTAATCGGATTCTAGAACATAGAGTTGAGTTTTCATTACTATTGTCGAATCCATATTTTATATTTTTTTCATTTAACATGAAAAAATAAAAAATTAAATAAATAATTTATAATAAACAATTTTCAACCTGTTTTTTGATACAACATTTATAGGATCATTATTTCTAAACAAAAATGTGTTGGAATCACGACATTCAACAATTGTCCAAACACCATCTTCATAGCAACTTCCTAATTTCGATTTTTTTGTCTTGACATTAGTATCAAACGACTTAGCAACAAGGACAAGATCACTGGAGTATTCTTCTAATTTCAGTCATTTTTTCATATGAGTAAGTTAGATTATTAAATAGGTTATTTTAATATTTAATTTTTAATATGTAATGTAAAATATGGATTCGACTAGTTGGGAAATTATCAACTGACGCGTCAGTTGATATGTTAGAAAAATCATTTAATTTATTGCATAAAATCTCAAAAAGTTCAATATTACAAGAAATACTTTTCTTATATTCAATATTAAGTGTAAGTTAGATATCAATTAAATGTGCTCGATTAATATCTTTCATTCAAATCCCAACAGGCTTGTCAACCAATTGCATTGGCACATTTGATACAAGCACCAGAAGCCCGGATTTTGATTGGTTTATTGATTTCTGCAATAGAACAATCAATATTTATTTTAGACATTTCTATTTACACAGGAAATAATTTTAGCACATGTAACAAGTTTGTTTGATTTTTATCATTTGATTAATAATAATAATAATAATAATAATAATAATAATAATAATAATAATAATAATAATAATAATAATAATAATAATAATAATAATAATAATAATAATAATAATAATAATAATATTAATATTGATAATTTTCCAATTTTAGAATCCTTGCCATTGATGTAAATATTTTTTCTAAAAAATATAATAATACAATCTAAAATCTTTCAATGAAAAGATTAGTTAAAAATATTTTGTATTTTGTGCTCTATTCTAAATTAAAAAATGGAATAATTTTCAAATCACAACCACTGTACTAAAATAACATTCTATTTCAAGGAAATAAATATAAACTCCAACTTTCCAAACGTATTAATTAATTAACTTAATAATAAAAATAGTGTCCAATACTTTATACAAGAACCAATCTCGTGTCCTTTTTTACTTTCACGTCCAATTTGAGTACAAGCTGATATCAAAGGTAAGTCAAGCACTATATAGCTAGGCCAAAGTCGTTAGGTTGCTCCTTATATAGTTGCATGTAGACAGACAGAGACATTGCAGCGAAATTTATTCATAAATACTTTTATAAAATTAAGTGAATATTAAGAACTATAGGGTTAAAATGGGAGACAAATGTTCATTTCTTTATCGAACATTTACATTATTTAGCATTTTCGCTTATTAATAAATTATCAAGTTTCTGCTTCTGCATCTTTCACAATACTTTACGACCTGTTTTGCAAATCCAAACGCGTCAATTTGTTCCATGATAATTTCAATCCCAACTCAAATTTTAAGATTCTAATTCATTGTATTATCTTTATTCATGAGATTTATTCCATTATAATATTATTAAAATAATTTTTCATTGTATTTCTTTAATGAATTAACTTAGAAAAACTTTGAAAAATTATAACAAAAATAAACGCAGGTCTTTGCTCTGACTTAAGAATGTTTAAATGATCATTGCGTAATATAAAAATTTATTTTTGTTTAAATCGATGATCACATAATCCCGATCAAATTGAAATATTAAAAATTGTCAATTTATCATCATTTAAATCATGTTTACTAAACTTGTAGTAAATTATCATTAATCCTAAACTTGATTAAAATTAGTTGCACCTATAATTCCAGTGCATATGCAACTTATAAGCATGACTAACAATGGTATTTTGTGATGATTCTTTAATTTAGATTATACACCTAACCGCGAAATATAACATTATCTATAATCTAAAAAAAAATCAATAAATATATATTATAGGAACACACAAACTTACCTGTGTGTAGAAATTTAATGCCGCGAAATTTAACATATTTATTATAGGAATCTAAAAAGTGAGAGAAAATAATTAAGCATACAAGCACAGCACACATAATGAAAAATACATACAAAATTAAGTAAACTGTTTTTCATGCGAAATTCAGATTGATTAACATATAATTAACATATCAATATTTTTAAATTAATTAAAAAATTATGTACAAAAAAACTTTTGAATCAGATTCCGACTGCTCTACGTTGAGCTTTAGGGAAAAAAAAGAAGATACATCGTAAGATTTAATTATAAAATAATTTGGAATATAAAATTTCTTTAGATTTACAGATATTTCACAGAACACAGTGGCTTTTTGCGAAGTTGAAGATCTGACAATGTAAGATTTATTCATTAAAATATAAAATATTAAAATATTTTACAGTATAACAGATATTTCTTTGCGTGAAGGTACCATTTCAAATATTGAAGAAGGTCCTTCGACAACTTCGAATTTGCAGAAAAAAAATCGCAAATCGTAAATTTTAATAAATTATTTTAACAAATTAATATTTTCAAAGAATTACAGAAATAGACAAAATTCGGCTTATTAATGCATTTGAAAATGGGGACAATTATAAAGAATTTGGAAGATTGCTCGGAATCCCCAAAAATTCAATTATTTCAATAATTTACAAATATAAGAAATATGCCGAAATTACAAAAGGAAAAAGAAGTGGCAGAAAACAAATTATTTCAGAAGAACAGGGAAATAATTTGTTGGATTTTGTCGAAGCCAATTTTTATGCAACGTTAGAAGAAATGCGAATTTTCCTGTTACAACAAAATTGCTCGGCATCCACAACTGCTATTTCAAGATTTCTAAAAAATCACTTAATAACGGTTAAAAAGGTAAGACCATGTGTGGAAGCAAGAAATTCAGATCGCGTACTTCAAATCCGAATGGAGTATGTCACACGCTTTCTCGAAGAAGTCTGGCGAGATAAAAATCTCGTTTATATTGATGAATGCGGCTTCAATACGTGGACTACACAAACCTATGGAAGGAAGAAAAAAGGAGAAAGAATATACTCCATAGTTTCAAATAATCGAGGAAAAAACATGTCATTTCTGTTAGCAATAGGTGTGAAAGGTGCAATTCATCACCAATTAATTGTAGGATCCTACAAAAAGGATACCTACCAAAATTTTATTAATGAATTAAGTATAAAATTGAATGGGACAGGATACCGTCTCATTCATGACAATGCTTCAATTCATAGTGGAGCAATTTCTCCGAATAATTATATAGAACACCTGCCACCATATAGCCCATTCCTCAATCCAATAGAAAGCGTGTTTAGTAAAATCAAAGGCAGTATCAGAAAAGTAATATCAAGGACAAATGGATTCAGTTCAATGTCCTTCCCAAGCAGATTTGACATCGTCAAAGAAGCCATCGAAAATGAGCTGCAGAAAGAAGATTATAAAAATTTAAAAAACTATTTCGTTCATGTACGCCGATTTTTCCCTAAATGTATTAAAAAAATAAATGTGTATGGCGATTACTTTATTTATTTATAAATATAAAAATATTTAACTTACATTTTAGCGAAATAATTCCATATTAATGCATAAAATATCATAAATTTCCTAAAAAAACACCTGAAATTTAATTATTAATATATTTATAAATGATAAATTATAAATGATGACTAACAGTAATATTTAAGAACTTGAATAATGATCTCATAATTATATAAAATCAAAATTCAAGTCCTAAAAATTACTTCAATTCAAAAACTTACCTTAAAATGATTTTTGAAAAATAGAATAAATGAAATTAAGTTAACATTGTCATATAATTGGTGACTCACCTCAGGTGGTGTGCACACCAACGTATATTATAGACAATGTTAACTTTCGCGGTTAGGTGTATACATGAGCTATTTTTTTGAAAGTGGTGCAAGTCCTTTTTTGTTTTAATGAGATACTTAAAGATTTATTTTTTCAAAACATTTTAAAAAATCGATAAGCTCCTAGAAGTCAACTTTTGTGTGTTTTGCAGTTATAGTTAATGTAAATTAGTTATTGAACAATGTCTTTTAAGATGTCTGAAGCAAATAAAAGGCGAGCTATACAGAAATGGACTTTCACAGCTTAAAAGAAAACAGCTCATTTATGTTATTTCTATCAATATTCATTTCAACTAATACACATACAATAATTAAATGGGACCCCTAGTGAACCTTTGCATGGGAACCCAAAAATGGTTATTCCATTGTTTAAATCCTAATACGAAGTCAAATATTAACAAAAGATAATTCATATTTAAATATTCCTCATTTGGTATTATTACTTGCCATAAACCCAAGAGATTGTGGAGTAATAGAATTGCCAATGGGAGTTCTCGGTAAATGTTTACTTTTTCTTAAATTTCCCATACTCAATAAAAATAATTAAATAATTTTAGAATGATCTTCGAAGAAAGAATTACTTTGAAATTGTTCCTCATATATTTTATAATATCTGTGTCAGTGTTACAATCTGGAGTAGATTTCCAAATGAGTCTGTTTCTTTACTACACTCCGAAACATCAATGCTTGCCACCCAATCCGATAACGGATTCCATAACCCCAGACAATTGCTTCTACATGTCCACAAACTCCTCTCTGGCGAAACGGCCATGCACCAAATGGATATTTGACAAATCAAAGATTAGATCAACTTTCGTTACCGAAATGAATCTAGTCTGTGACAAAAGATTTTTGCAGTGGATCCTAATTCCTCTAAGAAACATTTCTGGAGTATTTGCAATTCTTCTAGGAATATTAAGTGACATGAAAGGTCGAAAACTCATGTTTTTAATATGCAGCGGATTGGATACGATTATATGGATCCTTCTTGGTATTTTACCAACATCTTATCCTTTACACGTTTTTCTAAGGTTCATTAAATTGTTTGGAATAGGAAGTTCAATAATCGGTTTTGTTTTAGCGACTGAAGTAACACCGAAAAAGTATCGAAATTTTATCGTTATTAACTACTGGTCACTTTTCAGTATTGGAATGGCAGTGACACCTTGGTATATAAAGAACTTTGCTTATTGGAAAGAATCATGGCTTCTAGCAGCGTGGCCGATGTTAATATATAGTATTGCACCTTTCATTTTGTTAGAATCCCCTATATGGCTTAAAGCAAATAACCAGAAGGATAAGGCCTTTGAGGTTCTTCAGATATTAAACCAGAACTCCGAAGATATTGACCTTAACGACAAATCCATCAATGAAACTGAAATTGTACGAGACTCTAAAGAGTTTTGTCATTCCAAGTCATTAATAATTCGATTAAGCGTACTTTTATTAACGTCACTGTCATTCTACTTCGTTTACCAAGGCACGGCAACGAATTTAGAATTTGCTATATCTGATATTTATATCAATGCAATGATCATGGGTCTTATTGAAATCCCTGCCGGTCCATTGGGATATTTATCAAATAAAGTTATAGGTAGTGTCACCTCAGTGGTGTTATGGACCTCCATTAGTATTATCTCATATGCCATGATTCCAGATAATTGGGAGCCAATGTTAATTTTAACTGAAACTGGTAAAATTAGTCACACAATTCTCGCATGTTTTTCAAAGTTTTCTCTGGTAGTCGCATGGAATATTTTAATGGTTTTTTACGTTGGTTTGTTTCCAACAAACAAAAGGAATTTCGTGGCAAACTTCGGTGAGGTTTCCGGTTTCATTGGCGCAGCTATTGGAGGGTTTGTTGGTTACTACTACTCTAATTACAATAATGGATTTACTATTGCTAACTTTATTTATGGCATTCTTTTAATCATATCAATCGCACTATTTGGCTTGATTATCCCTTCCATAAACAAAACGGACTTACCAAATACTGTCGAAGAAGCAGAACTAATAAAAAAAGATCCACAATGTTGTTTTAGTGAACATACCGATGATAAAATCATAGAAAAGGATTAATAATACATATCTATGAAACTTATTTAGACTTGAATATTTTGGATTGGTGTAGATTTGATAGTACCATTACTTTTTTGGGATGTTACTATGTGTTCAAGAGAGGAAATAATTATTTCTTAGTTTTGTGTTTTGGATTGGATAAGGTTACACATATTACTTAAAAGATTTTGTAAAAATTAAAAATTCAAGTTGCCATACTGTTAAAATAAACAATTCCCTGACGTACAATTTGATCTCATTTCGGACAATCGTTACGAGTTAAGTCTGGCGAAGGAATAATGTAATTCTTTCACCACAAATCTTTTTTAAACGTATTTTCCATTAAAAGGGCCATAATCGAATCATAGATTTCTACTGTTGCAAAAATTAGGGAAATTCTATTCTATATTTCCTGGTTGTGTACCTAAATGAGATGATGAAACATGTTCTTGTAAATACATTGCAACACAATCTTTCTTTGGTTTTTCCACCTTTATCATTAAAAATAAAATTCATTACAAAATTTGATTCAAATTCTAATCTAGATTAATTGGCTCTCATTAGTACTATGCAAAAAAACATTCGATTCTATTCGGGATCAAACATATTAATCTTCCAATAAATTCCAATAACCTGGCAACCCCACCAATATTTCACATAAAAGATCACATGAATATTGCTCTTAAAAAATGTATAAATATATTTGATATCTTGTAAACTAAGCGTATGAGAAACTCATATCATCATTTTAAAATCATTTTAAAAGATAATTTGTATTCTCAGTAAGACACAGAATAATCGTATTGAATAAAAATAATATTTAAATATTTACCAATAATTTTTGTGTCTTTTTAATTAACTCTAAAATTTATGCAATTTATGAATCTGAAACAACGGTTAGCTTTTCCTATCAAACCAAAGTATTTTTAAAAACACAGGTAAGATTTTATAAATAATAAAATAATTTAAGTAATAAATAATTTATTTTTACATTTCCATAGCTCAATAATGTCAAAACCATTGTCAGGCGCTCAAAAAAGAAAAATAAAGAAGCAAAATCTTGAAGAAAGTAAATCAATGTCGCTATAACTTGTAAAAAGCCTGAGAAAGATACACCAGAAGTCGAAGAAGGGTCTTCTAATAAAGCCGGTAACAGGTTACAAATTGATTTTGCCGTACAACAATTGGACTCGGATTGTATTAGTAGTGATAGCATTAACTTCAGATCAGAATACAATAACTACACAAGTCAATGAGAATGAAATAAATTTGTCATCTGTTATATAAATTACAATGATTCTCATTCTTGATTAGTTATTACTAATAAATTAATAAAACACATACAAACTTTCGATTCATCGAAATGCACCGCTGAGATACGTTTCTATAATAACGTTATTTTAGACAATTTTGAGAAAAAATAGATGGCAAAAATTTGTTTTAAATATATTTTTAATGAAAATATCAAGAGCAGATGGCGGCTCGTTCTTTTAATAAGTTTTTTAAATTTAAAATATAGAATTTCTCTAAATTGAAGTGCAAACAATGCTTGCATTGGTTATATGGATTTGATTTCCTGAAAGAAGCCCAGAAAAGATTACAAAAATTACAAAAAATATTTTATTCATACTCTGCGATTTTTCCCAAAATGTTTCAGAAAAATACATATTTTGAGTGATTGATTTATTTAATTATAATTAAAAATATATCTGACTCACATTATATCGAAATAATTCCAAAATACTTAAAAATAAATGTCATAAAATTCCTAAAAAAACCCTGCAAATTAATGAAAAATAATTTATAATTATACTGTTGACTGAAAGTAAAATTTAAGAACTTGAATAATGATCTCATATCAATATGGATCAAAATAGGAGCTTTAGAGGAAATTGAGTCGTCGGCAGGCCCGACAAAATCAGATGGAGGTCACCTGGTTGCTGTTCAGCAGTGTATTACCAGATTGGAGAGAAATCGCAACTAGGTAGTTAAGTATGTCGCAGCGACTCGTTATTCGACGCAAGCACGAGCTTCTATCCCACTGGTATACTAACCAGGAACTAGCAGTCCGAGTACCTCACTGTTCAACTCTGGTTGAACTCTACATCATTCCGCCACACCAACTGGATGTCGAGACCACCGTGAACAAAACTCCAGCAGATTAGAAGGCTCTCTCAAAATGGCCACGATTCCTTCCCAAAAACCCGCCGGCACAGCTCAAGTCACGATCCAGGTAACCACTGACCTACTTGTGCCAAAGACGGATCGCAATCATCAATCTCACGCTCGCATGATGCTTCGACAGCGCGCCCGAGCTAAGTGGTCAGCCGAGTTGGCAAATTTCGTTCCTCCTACTCCGGCCCAAATACCGTATCTAATAAGAATGCCGATCTAGATGACCCAGACTTTAATTTAGATTATTTATTTTAGTTTCAGTGTTGTTAGTAATAAATTTAATTTAGTCGTTTGATTTTCTTTGAATTACTACCCATTTTCCCTGAATTTTATCATTAGTATTTTATTTTTTACGTCTCCGAAAATCTAACTATTAGTCTCCTACCGGAATGAATTTCTATCCTTTGTTTTCACTCAGAGAATTAAGTTGAAGTTTTTCGAGAAAGTAACGAAGTAAGACCTTTTATCGGCTGTCTTAGATGTTGAGGAATGTGCAACGCGAGCAGTAGGAAATAACCTGCTCACCTCTACTCTTGTATTCCATTGCTGCATGCAGTACAAACGCGTTTCATCCACACGAGTATGCAGTCGGTCATTGAAATAGTCTTGATGCTTCTAGGCTTCATCGTCAGGACGTTTTTGAGTCAGATAGGTGAACCCTCTAGAAAGCCAACAGAATGTAATCAAATCGTTAAGTTTGCATTTATTCAAAGTAAAGAAAACATTGGAATCGATAACAAATGGTTCAACTCCATCAAATCCAGAAACAGTTTCAAGTGCTAAAAGTTTGGTCCTCTTCATTGACTATAAATTTTTCTGCAATCTTTCTGTATGGAATAAAATTCTTCAATACATTGATCGAACAAATACAGCATTACAATGAAGAGATATATCGATAGATCATACAGCAAAACTAATTGATGGACTACGTTGTACTTTACAGGGAATAAGAGAAACAAAATTTCGAAGAATCAAATAATGTGACTAAATCCATGGAAGTAAATGTTGGATTTCGATTGAGTGTGAGAAAAATGGAAACTGATGAAGCACCTGATGAAGGAAGTAGCATGACGCCCGAAGAATTATTTCAAATGCAAACGTACAATGCTTTGACACCCTAATGTCACAATTAAATCGGTGTTATGATCAACTACGAAAAATAAGTAATGCTTTCAATTTTCTACATGATTCATCACTACAAAAAAATAGCGTGCTAGAATTAAAAAAGGCCGATGCCGATCTTTCATTTATGTACAGCAAAGATTTAAATATGTATGAGCTTTCGTGTGAAATACAAAGTTTAAAATTTGAAGCAGCATCGATATTAGTAGACGATTTAAAAACTGCAACACCTCTTGAAATTTTACAAGGTTTGTATGACTTTGAATTAATTGAATCTTATCCAAACATAAATATACGATATTTCCTCACACTGCCAGTATCAATTGCTTCGCGTGATTGAAGTTTTAGCAAATTAAAATTAATTAAGTACTAGTTAAGATCTACTAGTTTTGATCAAGATAGATTATCCAATCTTGCTATAATATCTATTAAGTATAACATCGTAAAGTATATTAATTATGACTTTGCTCAAATGAAAGCTAGAAGAGTACGATTAAATGAAAATTAAATAATCTTATAATATAAATAATGTAATATATTTTTGTGTACAACAAATTTTTTTTTAACTATTTTGAATTATAATTACTTATTTGAACTATAATTACTTTTTCCCAAAAAATATAGGGGTCCTAATAAATATTTTGCACAGGGCCCTAAAAATGTTAGTTACGACACTGGTTACAGTTATTCAAATCTTCTCCAACAATAATTCTTCACAAATTGTTTTCCAATAACGTTTGTTCGACTCTGTCCAATTTTCTCTCTATTCTCGTCTCACCTTTGTCTCAATTTGTCTCTGGCGTTTCGTCTCAATTTGCGTCACTCTTTGTCACTCTTTGTCACTCTTTGTCACTCTAATTTTTGGTCTGATTTTGTCTCTGCTAGTTTCTTTTTATATAGTTTTTTTCTATTGTGGCACTCAAGATAATCAAGTGTTTTTCCACTTTCTTTCTCCTGCTTTCCCCCATCTGTTCCATTTTTATCTCTGACGGCTGTCAAGCTATTTTCCCTCTTTCATTTTTGTTTAACCGCCTTCTTCCAGCAATTAAGTTATCACTGACAAGCTGTCGAGTATATGATAAGTATATTGTTGTTTTCCTTTTTTACCGATTCCAAAATTCATTTTCTTTTTTGTACTAATTAATTAGTACTGACCTTGGTTTTTATTTTCTTGTTTAATTTCTTTTGTTTCCTTCATCTTTCTCATTTCTCATTTCTTTTTACTTCCGTTTTCTTTTCTGAGTTCCCATAGATCGTTCCGTTTATCATGGCGATCTTCCCCATAGGTAATTTAATTTATTTCTTTATAAATTGTAATTTAGGTATCCCCAACAATATTCAATTTCACCGACAACTCCAACAATATAGTGGACCGAAGTTATATTCTGAGACAACCAAATTGATATTTCAAGTTGATCAAACTGTAAACCAGTGACTGGGTAGTATGTTTTTTATCTAACTTCACCCTCAAAAGTCTCCTGATTTAATTTAGAAGAATTAAAAGCAGCCATTTATGTGTGGCATGAAACTTCTCTAAATTACTTTCTGGTAGTTTTTCTCAGATGATACCCGACGAGAGAAGAAGAGCGTGCTATTTAAGCTTTAATTATCATGTTTTAATAAAAGTATTTTGTTATTTTTATGTGATTTTTCTCGCTTTACAAATATAAACTGTTCGTCTGATTTATAGAAAACTTATGCAATTTTACATTAATGTCACAGACTTGATTTAATTTAAGAAACATGTTTTACATTTGAAATAATCAAATTACGATGCAATGTGAAATACTAAAAAACTATTAAATTTATTAAAAATTTAAGATAAATCTTACGAAATAATGTCATCATTATCTATTGAACCCAAAGTTGAGTTTTCGGAATTTTCGTTAAAAATTTTTTCATTCACTTTTTTCTAAAAAATTCTAAAAATGTCTGTAAATGGTTTATTATAGTGCGTTTATTCATTGCAACGAATATATATATATATATATATATATATATATATATATATATATATATATATATATATATATATATATATATATATATATATATATATATATATATATATATATATATATATATATATATATATATATATATATATATATATATATATATATATATATATATATATATATATATATATATATATATATACCGAAAATTTGCATGCATTTTTTACTATGTGTTGTGTTTGCGTGTCAGTTTATTTTTCTACCACTTTCTCACTTTCTATATTAAATGCGTTTATTCATTGCAACGATAAAAATCAACACACAAGTAAGTTTGTATGTTTATATAATATACACATATTGATTTTTTGTTTTATATTATAGGTGCGTTTATTCAGTGCAAACGGTTGTATTAGTTACATAAATTGATTTACTACCATTGGTTAAATATGTATAACGCCTGTGCTCGTTGAACTGAATTTGTATTTGTCTGTAGGTATGCACACAGACACGAGGCAATGTTTCTTGGATTTATTAATTTTCAAATTGTTTTGGAATTTTCGATTTATGTTCTTGGAATTTACAATTGGAAAATCTTTTAGGATGTTATAGATTTTTTGTTTTAAAAAAAGTTTTTTAGCAAGTTTTGAAAATAAAAATTTTTTCAAGCCTCTTCTCTTGTTTTCGTTTAAAGTCTTATCGGAATATATATAATGGCTTAAAGATATGATAACAACATATCATTCTATGGATGGTAGTTTATGTCAAGTTGAGTATGCAATGGAAGCTGTCGGTCATGCTGGTACTATTTTCGGAATGGTTACGAAGGATGATGAAACATTCGTCTCTGATAAGATTTATAAAGAGTCAGATGCTAATATTTTGTCAGATCAAATGAGATTAAATGCGCAACGTTATTTGCTAACTTTGCAAAATCCAATTCCAGTTGATCAATTAGCTACACAGACTTGTCGTTTAATCCATGGTCATACTAGGTAAGATGGTCTTGAGGCGATTTATGGCAGCATGACGAGATGTCACATATTTTCGACAGTCTATTATTATTATTATTATTATTATTATTATTATTATTATTATTATTATTATTATTATTATTATTATTATTATTATTATTATTATTATTATTATTATTATTATTATTATTATTATTATTATTATTATTATTATTATTATTATTATTATTATTATTATTATTATTATTATTATTATTATTATTATTATTATTATTATTATTATTATTATTATTATTATTATTATTATTATTATTATTATTATGTAATGATTTCTCGATAACAGCATTTATTATTTAAAACAATTAAGTGATAATTTAAACTCTTTGCATCGAATAATGTATTTAATGAAAAATTTTCAACTATAAGATAGTCCTCGTCAATTTATCTTATAGTCGAAAATTTTTTCATTAAATACATTATTCGCAGAAAAAGGCTTAAATTATCATTTAATTGTTTTATTATTATTATTATTATTATTATTATTATTATTATTATTATTATTATTATTATTATTATTATTATTATTTTATTATTATTATTATTATTATTATTATTATTATTATTATTATTATTATTATTATTATTATTATTATTATTATTATTATTATTATTATTATTATTATTATTATTATTATTATTATTATTATTATTATTATTATTAAAGTTTTTTAAATGGATAAAATAATAATTATGTCGAAGTTAGACTTTGCATTTTTTCAAGATTACTTATTTATAATTGAATCATATTATATAAATAAATATTTAATAGAATTGACAGTAAAGTAATACATTCTGTAAATGACCGAAGATATATTCGAGGACCTTTGGCGCATAATAAATATGTACAAATATCAATCGATAGATAACATTTCCGACGAAATGAAATGTGGTTTATGCAAATGTTTGTTAATTGTTCCTTGTAGCATTCGGTGCGGTTGTAGATTCTGCCATTCCTGTATAACTAAATACTTAAAAGAATCAAACACTTACTGTCCAAATAAATCAAGATTTTGTCAACTGAAGCCGATAGATCTCAACCGGGACGTCGTATCCGATCACCCCATGGCCTTTCGATTGTCACAAATCAAAGTAAAATGTATTCATGAAAACTGTGAATTCCATGACGAATTAAGCGCTATTGAAGACCACATAAAAATCTGTAACAAATCAAAAACAAGTTGTCCACTTTTCTCTATGGGATGTGATACGAATGATTTATTCCAAGACGAAGTGAACGAGCACCTTTTAAAAGACATCAATTTTCACATTAAAGTTATTGTGAAAATGATCAATGATATTTCCGCAAAATCCAAGGAAACCGACCAATCAAAAAATATGGACAAATTGGAAAATGAAAAAATTCCAAAATTGAGGGAGGTTTGAATATTTGTAATGTTATTATTCAACTTTATGTTTCTTTGCTAACAAGATATTGCACGAGTTCCAAGAAAAGAATGATAAATCTTCTGTCATTCAACAAATACAGCGAGATCTTAATTCTTTAAAAATGGAGAGCCATTCTATGATGAAAGATATGTCATCTTTGAAAGAATATAAAAATCTAAGTGAAGTAGGGAAAGGTTGATTATAAAGGGTTTTTTTTGTTACCAATAATTTAGACTTTCTTTCCTACGGATTCACCCGTAATAAATGCCGTTAGCCAAGGTTTAGAATCAGTAAGGACTGAGAATAAGATTCTAAAAAACGAGTTTGAGGATCTTAAAGCATTTGGAGTAATTCTACAAGTAAATGATTTTGTTATTTAATTATGATCTCTATAAGGGAATTTCAAAAAAAATCGGAATTTAGTTCTTTCCGGATTTCCTCATTTGGAATTTGTTTTGGTCAAGATTTAGATTGCTAGGAGTTTCAATTACTTTGTTTGGACAAATGAGATTAAAACTCTATTTTATCAGAATGTGTGTACGTGTGTATGTTTTACGGAAGTTGCAAATAGTTAAATAGTTACAAAAAAAAATAAATACAAAAAATCAAATTAATTAATATAAAAATTGTTCATCTGTTGCACGTATGCCTGAAACAGATTTTCAGTCCCAGGGACGGATACTTTTTTTTATAGAAATAATGATGAAATTCATAATAATATATTGTATTAGGTTATACTACTTACACTCAAATTTTGCGTGGGAATTTTTATGCACGTGCTGTGCACGCCATTCCTGCCTGGAGGGTTAATCATCAAAATTTGATAAATAAAATCCATCCTTTTTAAAGATAAAAATCAATGAAAATTATTTTGTTAAATTTAGTTAAGATAAAAAAATATCTGCAAACTTGTAAACATGGCGTATGAAAAATCATATTCGCCTCTGATGACATCGTCTATACACAGAAACTGTTTACAAGTGCATCCGTAAACCTTTAACATTTTTAACTTGTAATGGATTAAAATATTTTTTTACGGATGTCTAAAAATAAAATAAGATAAACATTACAAGCTTTATGATTTAATTTAGTGATTTAATTTAGTTATTAAGAAAACTCGTGGCAAAGAGGAATCAAATTGCGGAAAATAATGGAAATTTGGAGTATAAATGGGTTGCTAAATTTATTCATGTTCTCTTAAAACAGTTGAGGAAAAATGAGAAACTTGCGTGAGAAAAAGCAAAATAGGCGTGAGGTATCATTTACCAAAAGTTAACATTTTATTGGGGTTATATACAAATACACAAAATTCATGAAAATTTTAACAGTTTAAAAATCATTATTTTTCGGTGGAAAGTTGAAAGTTGAAGACAAATTGAGTTGATGAAAAGTTTTTCGAAGAAGGAGTTAATATCACCAATCAATGTGAAATGGGAAACAAGTATTGAGTTTGGATAAACAAAAGGGAAGTATCATTAAAATTACGTTTTATATGAATTCTGTTGCATAAATGAATCTGACGGTACGCAAAAGCTACAATGTTTACTAAGAGGAAAGGTTTTAGCAAATGAAAGTATAAAACCAACAAACTTAGTAAAGCATCTGAAATCTGTTCATCCTAAAAATGCGATGGCGAGACAAAATGGTAGAGGATTATAGAATTATATGGCATGGACAAAATGAATAAAAAAATTAATGAACTAGACTGATAGATAACCAATAAAAATGCATTTTAATAAATACCATGTCTCTTTAGATCAGGGGTGGCCAACCTTTTTGGTAAAAGGACCATTACAATATTTTTGAATAATGCGGCGGGCCGCAGGTTTGAAAGGCGTAAATTTTTAACTAATGCTTCTGTGCTAATTCCAACTAAGGAACAGGAGAAGCTCAGTAATAGCCCGTAGTGGGGTCTGAGACAACCGCTAAAAAAACAATAAAGCATTTACGTGCATGTTAAATAAATTATGCTTCTTAGGTACAGGATAAACTGGCACTATTTATACTTGATAGCCCTGATTATAAAGCATAATGAATCGGGCAAATTTTCAAAATGTAGCATACAAAACTAATTGGTTAAAATAGATAAAAATATGAAATAAACAACAAAATTTTGTTCAATATTTACCGGCGGCACATTATTACATTTTTTACTACAGTTCGTAAAGCTACCAACTGAAAAAAAGAAAAGAAAGAGATATTTATTGTATTATATCGTATTTTAAAAAGTTTTTATTATATTTTCAAAATATTAAAGCATGCACGCCGCCGGTTGGCCACTCCTGCATTAGATAGACTAATTAATAGTAGAAAATTAGCTCAATTGAAAGTTTAAAATGTTATAAGTTATAAGTTAAAAGTTATCTTTAACATTCTTTATTGACAAAAAATCGGAATAAACCTAAATTGCTTTATTTTCAATATTTTCAATATTTCAATAACAGTTCATCTTACAGTCCTATCTTACAGTCCCTATAAAAAGGCTTTCAAAAATTGTTTAATTAGTTCTTTAGTTATAGCAAAGAATATCAGTTCTTCTAAATACACTAAATTTTTATAATTTGGATCTGAAACCGACAAAATATTTTGCCCGTACCATTTTGTCGGTACCATTTTGTCTTCTACCGTTTGTTTTGTCCTAGAACCAAATATCCAACTCAAGGTCGTGAATTCTTTCTTAAAAACCGTAATCTGGAACATTAATACAACTAGGAATTGATATTCCAAAAAATCTTCTTGTTGAAGCATCTTACAAGCTTGCATATCGTATTGCCAAAAGCAAGAAACTTCATATAATTTGCGCGGAAAATGGATGAATTGGTTTGTGAACAAGAACAAAGAAAGAAACTTGAGGTTGTTACCTGGTCCATCGACGTAATACATTAAAGAGTGGTTGGAATTTCTTGTAACATCTTAAAACAGATCATCGATGAATTGAAAACATTTAATATGCAACTAGATGAAACTAAAAACATTTCGAATTGTAGTCAACATTTTGTTTTTGTTCGCTACGTGTCTGCAGATACTATCAAGGAGGAATTCTTATATTGCAAGTCTCTTTTGGAAACTACAAAGGCAGTTGAAGTTTTGTAGAGATTCTGTACAGATTTGTGATGCTTGGCAATAAATCTGATTTTGCGTGTTGGTAAAAAGTCAAGCTTCTGACGTGTTTGTTACTCAATAGATTTTACACAGACAAGCACTGGATACAAAAACACTTCCAGGCAGCATAAAAGAAGTATTATCAAGAGTTATTAAAATTGTGAATTTTATTAGAAGCAGAGGTCTTAATCATCGTCTTTCTAAAACACTATATCAAGAAATGCAAATAGAGTATGAGATACTTTTGTACCATACAAAAGTACGCTGGCTATATGCAGGTCGGGTTTTGAAACGCGTTTTCATGTTAAGGACAGAGGTATTACTTTTGTCAAAGAAAACGATAACCGTCTCTTTGAATATTTCAACAAAAAAGGATTTCATTTATAAATTGGCTTACCTGTCAGATATTTTTAACCACATGGACGATATAAGTCTTTCAATTCAAGGGTCTGATGTCACCATTATGGATGCAACAGAAAAATTACAAGCTTTTTTTTTATCTAAACTGTCACTTTGGAAAAATAGAATTTCAAAAATTTTTTAAATCTTCGACAAACACTTTACTAAAAGAAATTTCTAATAACTGTTTATCTTTTTGGAAGGAAAGATGATTTTAATAGAGGGGAAGGTCACTGCTTGCACACCCCCCCCCTCTGCCTAGGAAAAAATATTAAGCTAAAATTTAATTAATATGACCCACAACCCTTAAAATACCAGTCAGCGCCAAAACATTATGGGAATTATTTATGTCTAGAGTCTGGAGAGCCGATGTCGATCCTTCTTTGCATTTCATATCTTTACGACATGTAAGACATTTAGCTGTCTCTGTGGTAATGTCCTTGTCGAAATAGCTCCAAACGCTGGATTTTTTCGAATTAATTTTTGATGGTTGCTAAAATATTTTATAAATATATTAATTTCAACTATACATATAATATATTGATATTATGAATTAAGTTTATAATTATAACAAATAATATTTTTTTATAAAATTGGTAAAAATGAATTTTTAATTTTACTAAACACTTATAAATATTTTAAACACTTATCTTTATATTTAATTAAATAATTGGGAAAACCGGTTAACCGTGTAAAATAACCCGGTTTACGGTTTTCTTAAAAACCTCCGGTTAACCGGTTTAGATGCTCTATGTCCAGACAATGAACAACATCCCTATATAAATATCTACTTTAAAACATAATGACCAGTGGAACAGTCTATGTATAATATGTGGGTTTATAATGTATGTGTATAACTTATATATCAAGGGTGGGCACGAATGAGGTCCTCGAGAGCCACACAGCTCATCAAAGAGCCGCACTTGTCTACACCTGGTTTATAGTTTATCAAAACTAACATGATAAAGTCTATTTTTAAGTGACTTTGTAATTCTTTCTTTTATAATTTGATAATCAATATTTTATTTTAAACTTTTGATGTTAAAATGATTTGAAAATTGTTTTGTGTTTAAAGATGTGCAAAAACTCTTGTAAATATAACATTTCCCTTAAAACCAGAGGTAAATATTTCTTATATTTTAAATCTCATAATTTTTAACATTTATGAAAATACAATTGCAACAAAAAATTTTTTTTTAAAAATTCAGTTGAAAAAATTTCAAAATAAAAAAATCGAATTCAATTTTCAAATTCAATTATCAAAAATTCAATTATCAATGAGCCGCAGTTTACTCAACGAAGAGCCGCATGCGGCTCTAAGAGCCGCATTTGCCCACCGTTGTTATATATAATAGAGCTATATAGTATAAGTTAAATCCATCTTTAAATCCATCTTTAAATCCATCTTTAAATTTCTCAGCAAAAATCTTGAAACCAACAATTTATAAATAACAAGTTTTTAATTTTTTTTACAAAAACCGCCAATTCCAATTATTAAAACAAAAAGATATCTCACTCTCCCCTTCTTAAGACTTTTTCCACTTCTTCAGCCACTCGATTCTTCTTTCTTTCGTTCCTTCTTGTGAATGTAGTTCGACTCTATGAAGTTATAGAAATCTGACGATTTTATATGGGCCATAGTATTGCATACCATCCTTGTGCCTGTTCTGTGGCTCTTTACGTACGAGTACCTCCTCCCCCACCTCGAAAACACGAGTGCCCCTCTTTGTCTTATCCATAGCTCTCATAGTGTCTGCGACTTTACTCGAGTTAAATCCCGCTTCTTCGATTCTTTCGCTTCTTGATATCTCGGCTTGTTTCAGGTTACAGTGTAGGTTAACACTCCGTCCATAAATTATCTCAAATTGTGATAAACCTGTAGCACTTTGTCGACTGCTATTTATAGTGAACTCTATTCTGGGTAGCAGTTCGTGCCAGTTTCTCTCTTCACATTCACCTACCAATGTTGTTGTCTTATCGTCGTATGGCTCGTTCGGCTAAACCATTTGATTGGTGCTGGTAAGGTCAGCTGAATTCCTGTTTGATTCCAAGTTTCTGTAGCTTCTATCTTAGGAAATTCTCTTCGAAATTGTGGCCTCTATCTGTTAAAATGCTCTTCGGTTTTCCAAATCGATAGATCCGACTATTAAGTATTGTTTTGGAAATTGTCCCTTCATCTTGCTTTGTGATTGCAGTTAAAGAAATCAGTTTGCTAAAACGGTCCACCATTACTACCATATATTTTTTATGGCGTTTATTTCCATGATGGCCACATATATAACAATCTGTTCTAGAAATTCAGAACTATATCTAGGAATAAATGTTTCCTTGGTTCTTGTCTGATCGATCTTTCTCTTAGCGCAGATCTCGCAACATCGTAAACTGAGTTGGATTGTTTCTTGCATTTTCGGCCAACAAAATATCTTTTCCATATAATGAAATAATTCCTTAACTCCAATGTGACATAGTTCTTCATGTAGGGTTGTTGTTAACAGGCCTGCAAATGTTTCTGGGACTAACATTAAGATATTTTTGTTCTTTTCTACTGTTATTAATCCTTCATCAATTCGTGTATTTTTTACGTTAAAAGGAAAACAATTCTTTTTCTCCCGTGTACATCCATTTTCCAATATCTCTCGCAGTTCTCGAAACCGAATGTCCTTTTGTTGTTGTTCCCATACTTTTTCCATAGCTTCTGTTCTTTGGATAGTATATATATATCTAATCTTTGATTTTCCTTCCTTAGCTTCTTCATGTCTTGTTTGACACTTGGTGTAAATCATACTTTTTAATCTTGATAGTCCATCTGCATGCGAGTGTTCTTCGCCTTTCCGATATTTTAGTTCAAAATCATATTCCGACAGGTTAGCTGACAGGACTGATTAGCGTTTTTGTAGTGTTCATGAAAACCAATGCTTTGTGGTCGGTGCGAATTATGAATTTTTTCCCGTACAGATATTCTCTAATATGCATGACGTATTCATGTACGGCGAGCAGTTCTTTCCTGGTTACACAGTATACCTTTTCATGTGATGACATATGTCGCGAGCCATAAACTATGACATATTCTTCTCCATCTTCTGTAATTTGACTCAAAACTGCACCAATGGCTCCAAAACTAGCTTCTGTGTCTAGGATAGAAGTCCTATCTTCTCTTGGAAAATCAAGGATAGGTGCTTCGCACAACCGTCTCTTCGGAGTTTTGAAGCTCTTATTGCATTCTTTAGTCCAATTTATATCTTTATCATATCCAGATGTTGCAGCGTATATAATGGTTCGTTGATTTTGGCATAGTCTTTGATGAATCTTCTATAGTAGTTCGTTAATCCGAAAAACGATCTCAATTGTTTTGAACATTTTGGTACTTCTGCTTTCTCGATCTCTTCCACTTTCTTTCTGTTTGTCTGGATACCCTTCTCTTTAACTGTGTGACCAAGGAAACACAATTCTATTTTATTGAATTTGCATTTTTCTGGATTTATCTTCAGTTCTGCCATTTGAATTCTTCTGAATATTTCCCTTAATAGCTCATCGTGGTCTTTTTGACTTTAACCATATACCAAGATATCATCTAGATAAACTACTACTCCCTTGAATAGCATTCTTTCTAGCACTGTGTGTATCAGTCTCTGGAATGTCACAGGGGCTGTTGCTAAGCCAAACGGTAGTCTATTGAAGCAAAATTGTCCTTCTCTTGTACTGAATGAAGTCATTTCTTGAATTTCTGGAGCCAACTCCACTTGATAATACGCCTGACCTAAATCGATTGACGAAAATATTTTTGCATTCTTGCATTTCGGCATTATTCAACATTATTTTACTCCAATTTCTTCCATCTTCCGTCTGGTACATCTCTTCTTCTGCCTCGTCTCTTCGTCGTTCATTTTTTTTCACAATTTATTGTCTTGACTCCACCGACGAAATGAAACCCATGGAGTCGCTGATATTTTTTCCGTCTTCTCTCAATATAGTATATTTCTCAGGGACATTGCATCTATCTTCCATGTCTCTGTGAGCAGTTCTGAAATCCTGGCTGTTCTCGGTGTAATCTCTTCTTTCAGATTTTGAATCTTCTTCTTCTATGCACGCTATTCTTTGATATCGATGTGAAACCTCTTTCCGTAACGAAAAACAATCTCGGAACCGTGACCCTCCTTGCAACATAACAGGCATTTATTTCCCAGTGGAAACTCACACCTTCTGTGTCCCCTTTCGCCACAGCAAAAATAGTCACCTACCGTTAATTTTGGGACCGATGATTGTGGTAGTCCTCTACTTTCGTTGTACAGCCTCCTTGCTATATTCTTCGTGGATATTGTTGGCAGCTTCCGTTCAGAGCTATTCGGGATCCTCGCATTTCTCAAGAATTGTTCTCTTGGAGATTGTTCTCGACGACCATGGTTATTTTCTTCGTATTGTATTGGTCCGCGTATAGGATGTTCGTCTCTTCTTGATCTGTGGTGACTAAATGACTCTTCTGACAGTCTTCTTTGTGGTGATGTAGGCATGGGATCTTGGACATTATTTTGAATTCTCATCTGCCCTCCCTCAGTCACGCTAGCGTATGTTCTTTGACCGATTGCTTTGATAAATTCCGTTTTATTGTTTCCATTTTTGTTACTTTCAAAGATTTTCGCCAATGATCTAGTTTCTTCAATTTTTGTTTCCGGTTTCGTCAAAAGTATCTCACGCAGTCTCGCATTGCGTGCTTTATTTGCGATGAGGTCTTGAACAATATTTTCTTCCGATAGTCCTGAATTTACAACTTCAGCTAAAGCTTTTCTTAGCCGTATCTCAAAAGCTGCAAACCTTTCATCATCTTCCTGTTCCATAGCTGCCAATTCTTCTATATCCCTGATTCATTCATCGGCTTCTTTAAAACCTTGTCCATCATATCGTCTGAAGTTCAGTGTGAGCATGTCTTGGCATGATTTTGGTAGGCATTCCATTAGCGATTTTGTAGATTTGGAAATTGCATTGATGTTCTGATTTTCGGTGTGGTCGCCCGTTAAATACATCTTTAAATCCATCTTTAAATTTCTCAGCAAAAATCTTGAAACCAACAATATATATTTAATCAAAGATTTATAAATAACAAGTTTTTAATTTTTTTACAAAAACCGCCAATTCCAATTATTAAAACAAAATGATATCTAACTGTATATATTGTGGTAGCGGTGATTATAGTTTTAAGTAGATATGATTTACTTAAAAATATTAGTTCACCAATATAAAAATACTCGGAAAATTTAAATTTTAGCCTAAATATTTTTCCTCGGCGGAGGAGGGGATTTTGCCAGTGGTTAACCTTTTCTCTACTGATTTTCAATTCAATTGTAATTTTCATAATCTTCTGGGAAATATTTATTTTATTATTCCATTTATTTATTTATCTGCCCCCAATTAGTTTTTAATTGAAAAGAGCACCTGACTTGCCTATAAGAACTGGGTCATTGTACGTTATAGCATACAATAAGCACGGATATTTGCCTATTGCAAGGGACTGACAAATAATATAATAAGGACATTTTTTTTGTTTTTGAAAAATATATCAGTATTTTTCATTCAATCAAATTTAATTAAATATAATTTTACAAAAAATTAACTTTTCGCGTACCCCCAGTGGAAAGCGGTTCTTGAGGCTGTCTTGCCTCTCAGTGATAAACAAACAAAATATTTGTTTTCGTATCTTTTTGGTTTTTTATGAGAGTTTCACATTTGCATATATCATAGATTGTTTACTATTAATAGTGTTTGATATAAAGGAATCAATCCTGAATATCCAAATGAAATTAGAACCCGAGTTACAGAACATAATGAATCTCAGGACGTTTTCAGACCAGGCCTATGATGATCAAGTAAAATGTTTTAGTGAAAGAATAACTTTATTTAAGAATTCAGCAAAAGCAATCAACCATAATTGAGGAGCTTCGAAGAAATATATGTGAATTATCACAGAACTTTCATGAAGTCAAAGAAGTAGTGAACAGCACGAAGAAAGAATTCCAAATTAGAATAATGGAGATTGAATTCGAATCGGGAAAGAGTGAAAAGAATGGTTATTTCAATTGGAGAATTGATAACTTTACTAAAGTATGGAATGAAGCGGTGAATGGGAAATTGAATAGCGATTCGTTTTTTTCCCAACAAAAAGGATGTAAAATGTGTTTGCGCCTGTGGAAGGCTGAAGAATATTTATGTGCTGGATTTTGCTTGATCCCAGGCCCATATGACAATAGTATTAATTGGCCATATCAAATGGAAGTTTTGATTTCTGTAATGGATCAAGCAAATGGTATTGAATTTGCATCCTGTTCCTTGAAATTCAGTAGCTATTCGACTAATGAGGCGTGGAAAAAACCGAAAAGTGAGAAGACCATTGGACTCGGGGACAAACTGATCAAATTCGATACACTTGTCAATAATACGAATTTGATAATAAATGATAAAATCTATATAAAGTGCATAATTAATAATTTGTAAGAATTAAAATTTTGTTTAAATGCATGTTTTTTATAATAAATTTGATAGTAAAGATGCTGGTATAGTTAGAATATTAAATGCACCAGAATTACCTAATCAAACAAAAAAATCATTGAAACTTCGTGAATTTTGTAAGCAGTTCAATTTTTAGTGATTTGTCAAATGTAAAAATGCTTGAAAATTTTTTTTTTGCAGAAAAAAATCAGAAATTTACAGTTGTTTTAATTGTGTTAGAATTTGTTTGTGATTTTAGTTGGTTTGTGTGCCTGTCATTCAGTCATTATATTAACTTTAAATTTTATCATAACTTTTATTTTCTATCGACAACATGAGATATTAATTTCTGAAAATCAAATTAGATGATGCATAATTTATTCAATTTCACTGTCTTTTAAAATTGTTATTTAATTTTATAAATGTAATATTTCAAAAATCCATAATGGCTTTACATGTTACAGTTTACAATTTTGTGGATATTTCCAGTAAAATGGCGTCTACTGTGTAATTTTGTTTTTATCTGACTCCTAGTATTCTTGAATAACAATGACAATTAAAATGGCATAACATATTTTCCCGCAGATAAACCGCAACCGCATAAACCCCGGAAAATTATAGACATTGTGTAAAAATTAACCAATACGTATAAAAAGGTTTGATATAACTCGCGCCCATATATACCCCGTGGGGTATGTAAAATTCGGTATAACCCTCGGGTTATATGCGGGAAAATACGGTATTATAGTTTATTGATATGACAGCCACAAGTTTGGAAGCTGTTGCTCATGACAATAAGTATTTAAATTTCCTTTTTGGTTTTCATTAAAAATTCAAGTGCTTTATTGCAAAACCCGCAGCCATACCGATGTTTATATGCATTCAATTTTGAATAGAAATTAAAAAGATTTTCAATTTCAAATTAATTAATTAATTTTTAAGCTATTTAAATTAATTATCAGTCAAACTAAAATGGAATTTCACATTTTATTGATTATCAATTAAGTTTTATTTATAATGTAAATACCATGACATGCATTTTATGTCTAAATCATAATTTGATTTTCATTCATATAATAATAATAATAATAATAATAATAATAATAATAATAATAATAATAACAATAATAATAATAATAATAATAATAATAATAATAATAATAATAATAATAATAATAATAATAATAATAATAATAATAATAATAATAATAATAATAATAATAATAATAATAATAATAATAATAATAATAATAATAGCACCAAGCAAAATGTAAATATCAGAACTTTATAATATTGAAGAAAATAATATATATTCTTCATTTGGTAATGTTAACATTTCTAGATATCCCAGAATGTCCTGGGACAAGAAGCTTCAATAGGATTTGATGATATTTCAATAGTTTTGTTGGGTCATTAACGAATTGTTGGTAGATAATACTGAATTATTGTGTCTTTTATACAGAATAAAAGGAAACCCTACATAATAAGTCTTATTTTAAAATTATAGTCACAATGGTCAATACACAACATGATTATTAGGATTTTTACTTTTCTTTAGCTAGGTTACAAGATAGTACTAGGCTCTATTTTGCTAAACTGTTTTAATCTTTTCCAACGTTTCTCTGGATCACACTCAACTTAACTTACTACGACCATTATCAACCTGAATTAACTAAAAATTTAACATCTCACCTATTAAGTTCGGGAATATTGCTTTTAATTTATTTGACAAGTTAATTAATTAATTAATTAGTTTGTATTTTTTAATAATGGTAGGTTATGAGTGGGAAAATATTCCATGTCTATACTACTACTAACGTCAAATCCTATCCTATCGTGGTTCACATTTTAACAACTCTCCCTCAGTAACTCCGCATAACTATTGATTTAACCGCTAAATACCCCTCGCAAGCGTCGTAGGTGCAACTTAATGGGTTAGGGCTACTAATACCATGATTCACCTCTGGGTTCACGGGCTCATCATATGAGGTGTAGTGCATTATTTCCTATCTTCCCCATCATCATTATGCTCATTTGAACTAACTCTTTGTTGTTACTTGATACCTCAAATTTCTGAATTAGGATTTTTATTTAAACAAAAGATGATATGAAGTTGAAAACACGAGATCAGTGGTTTTGTCGGTCTACCATACGATTAAGTCAAACGAAATGTAAACAAGATACTCGAAACTATGTGTGACACAGACTTTTTTTAATTTATAAACAATTTTAGCTTTAAAATTTAATTTGGTTAAAAAAATTAACTTTAAAAATCATCAACAGAATCAAATAAATAAATCTGCAAAATGAAAATTTATATTGAACAGAAAGTTCTTCCTTTCCCAGACTAGTCTATTATATCTTCCCGCTATCCGTCACAGATGTCAATGTACCTGCTTTGGAAAACCTCGTAATGAGTGAGGCAAAAGGGGAAAGCAGTTCCTGGTCCAAATAGGTAAAAGACTTCCCGATACCAATATTCACATGACTGCTGACTCTTAATTCTATTAATCATTAAGCATGCTCTCTGATAGTGACTTTCAGATCTCTCATCACTCGTTGATCCTCCTCTCGCAGGTTCTCCATTGATTCTATCTCCTAGGCAGCTTTTTGAAGTAATCCAGACGGAACAATGATATTCATTCAGTCTACATCTCACACCAGCGCCTCTTCGTCGATTTTAAATCTTGTAGTCTACATTTTTATTAATTGCTTTTCTCATCTTTTCTATCTCTTCATTACCTTTTTGCCATTGAAATCCTTGTTTAGAAGCAGCCATTGCCATCAATTTGGTTTTTACTTTCTCTGTCTTGGCATCTTTATGAATTTCCATACACTGTGCACATCTCTCACATTTATCTCTCGATAACGCATCAGTGTTCGAATTGTCAATTTCTTTTTGATATTTAATGTCCATATCTTAACTACACAAAAAGTTTATCCATGTCTGAAATTGTGTCATTATAGGTTTTTAGTTGTCATCATAAATGTGATCCGTTTTTAGCTGAAATCGCTTACATCGCTTATTTTAAGATAATGCTTAAAATGCTGTGCAAAGTAATAAATTGCTAGTAGTTCCTTTCTCGTGATACAGTATCCTATTTCATGTTTACTCATCTTATGTGAACCATAAGCAATAACACGTTCATTACATATATTCCATGGTGAGTCACACTTACCTATATGCCGTTTTCTTCCAAATTTTTAATAGCTTCTTCAATCTTTTCTTCTAAGTAAACTGGTTGTCTTCTTGGATTCAAATGGATTGGTCTTTCAACAGTTTTAATATCATACCTTAATATATTGGTTTTGCCTATATTCTATTTATCTATCATAAATACTTCGGCATTTTTTTAATTACTCCAAAAAGCTTGTTGTTACACCTTTATACTACTAATTCTATTGCTCTTTTAAATCAAAGTTCATCACTCGTTCTTTTCCCAAATTTGGCTTCAATGTTGCATGTTTTTCTTCAATATTTTCAGCAATATTTCTTCTCTATTTCCTATATTTATTCAAAGCTTTTAATGGACAATCATTTGCGCACCAAATTTTGTCTCCGTGTTCGTTTAAAATGGATTTCCGATCTTTTTTATAATCGAACTATCCATCACATGTATTCTTGCCACTGTATCCAATAAACAATTCTTAAAGTAATTATTTATGCCTATTATTACACTTGGACGTTCACCAAGTTTATCATAAACAATATTATACTCATCCTTCTTTAAATATGTTTCATTTCTATTTGTATTCTACAGTCACATGTATCAAATATTCTATCCTTTTTATTATGTGCATAAATCATATTTTCTGCTTTTTTGTTAATTTTCTTTACGCCATCTATCGATAATATTTGGGTACAATAATTTCCGCATTTTTTTTCATTATCGTCATCAATTTTTATTTTTTAAAAATTATTTTCATTCCGCATATTTAAAATAATTGCATCATCAATATCCTTAACTTTATTTTTATTGACTTTTTATTTTTTTTCATTTTCTATTACATCACCTTGATTCTATTCTTTAAAATTAGTTTTCAACTCACTATTTCTTTCAACTATATCGATAATTCCCACAATTCTACTACTAAATTATTTTTAATTACATTATTCATTCAACATTTTATTATTTACTTTATTTAAATTATCTACGAAATGAATTGTTCTATTCACGTTGTTATTAATATTTTCTACATTATTTAAAAAAAGAATTATACTATTCCCTTTTCTATTAATACTATTTATATCTACTTATACATTTATACTGGCACACACAGTTATTATTACCTGTTATTGTTGGTTAAAGTTATATTCTTATGTGTTTGTATAACTGTATTTATATATTTAAGTTATTGCGTCTCCTTTAAAACTTGTTTTGGGACTGCTGCGGTGCTTGTGTGTAGTTCATGTAAGAACAAAGTTATCACAATTAAAATAAATATAAAATAAACAAATTAATTAACTTAATAAACACATTCAACAAAAATTAAAAAAATAAACCTTAAGCCACCAACGACTTCTAGTAATAATCCAACTATAGTGATTTACAATCACAATCTAATAACTATCCAGGCTCTAATATATTCTTCCAACTTTTTGATTAATCTGTTTTTCTACTTTTGTTTCTAGTAACTTCTTTTTTTCTTAGAGATATTTCGTTTTGTTTAGTTTCCTACGTTTTTATTTTTTATACAATTTCTTTATTGATTTGTTATTTGAATTTTTAATTTTAAGATGATTATAAATTTTGATAATAAATGATAATAAATAAAATGATAACAAAAAACATAATAAAAAATTATAACAACTACAAACACCCAAAAAATGATAATTCTCATCATTAACGCTTACATCACATTACCCATTAATTCATTGCTCCGATCACCTCGCCTAAAAATGGAGCTTCTCGGTTTGGGTAGTTTTTGTCCCGTACATGAGGTATTTTCGTTCTCCGCTTGATCAATCTGAAAAGCGGCTACATATGTCCGTCTCGGTGGTCCACGCTCATCTGCGAATTTTCTTTTCTCTGTCTGGTTGTAGCATTGAAATTGTAAGTGGCCTCTTCTACCGCATATTGAGCACGATATTGATGAATATTCTCCTTTGTTGTGTCCAATATATTTACACGCAAAAAATCTCATCTCTGTATTATGTGGTCTCTGATTGCACTTTCTGGATTGGTGCGATTCTTTTTCACTTTGGAAGTATTTCTGAACTTTTGGTTTCCGATATTCTCGACTCATATAATCTACCTCCTGACAATTCCAACTTATAATAACTGGTCTGTTTCTAACCGGTATTTCCATTTGTTCTGGAAATTATCTGCTTTCATTCTCAGTGTTGAATCATATCTTTGTTCACTCCGTTGTGTATTTTTAAAATTTCTGCTTTGGTTCTGTCTATCGGCAAATCCTTGTCTTGTCTTGACAATACTCGCAAACGTTTCCTTCTTTTATTTAAAACCAAAATTCCCCATCCTTCAATATTTGTATCATCGACCTTCTTTATCACTCCTTTTATTTCTTCAACGTTCATCTCATTTCTCATCTTTATTTCTTTCTGTGTATCCTTGCATTTGATACAATGAACAAAAATATGACATTAATTCTTTCTTGTCCCATTTGTGCTTCAGAACTTGCTTCTTTTCTATTTTTCGAAATACCTCTTACATTCTCCAATAAAAACTTCTACATTGATGCTACCGATCGTTTAATTGATCATTGCTAAGGTCGCCATGTTATTAATTTAAGTCCACTTAATTATAAAAAATATATTCAAAAAACTGATTGCATAATAATCGGCATCATTCGAAAAATCGATTTAAATGGCGAATTAATTAATTTAATAATAATGATAATTATGCGTACCAAAATCTGATGAACCAACATCATCTTAGAGACCAAAAGTAATAAACAAACAGCCGATTTTTTTCAAAACGGAATATATTGGATACCAAAAATATCAAAAGTTTAAAAATATTATAATTCTACTTTCTCTGTCAAGAAATCCGATCTGGAATCAGAAAAAGAACTTACTGACCACGATCCCCAANCAACATTTTATTATTTACTTTATTTAAATTATCTACGAAATGAATTGTTCTATTCACGTTGTTATTAATATTTTCTACATTATTTAAAAAAAGAATTATACTATTCCCTTTTCTATTAATACTATTTATATCTACTTATACATTTATACTGGCACACACAGTTATTATTACCTGTTATTGTTGGTTAAAGTTATATTCTTATGTGTTTGTATAACTGTATTTATATATTTAAGTTATTGCGTCTCCTTTAAAACTTGTTTTGGGACTGCTGCGGTGCTTGTGTGTAGTTCATGTAAGAACAAAGTTATCACAATTAAAATAAATATAAAATAAACAAATTAATTAACTTAATAAACACATTCAACAAAAATTAAAAAAATAAACCTTAAGCCACCAACGACTTCTAGTAATAATCCAACTATAGTGATTTACAATCACAATCTAATAACTATCCAGGCTCTAATATATTCTTCCAACTTTTTGATTAATCTGTTTTTCTACTTTTGTTTCTAGTAACTTCTTTTTTTCTTAGAGATATTTCGTTTTGTTTAGTTTCCTACGTTTTTATTTTTTATACAATTTCTTTATTGATTTGTTATTTGAATTTTTAATTTTAAGATGATTATAAATTTTGATAATAAATGATAATAAATAAAATGATAACAAAAAACATAATAAAAAATTATAACAACTACAAACACCCAAAAAATGATAATTCTCATCATTAACGCTTACATCACATTACCCATTAATTCATTGCTCCGATCACCTCGCCTAAAAATGGAGCTTCTCGGTTTGGGTAGTTTTTGTCCCGTACATGAGGTATTTTCGTTCTCCGCTTGATCAATCTGAAAAGCGGCTACATATGTCCGTCTCGGTGGTCCACGCTCATCTGCGAATTTTCTTTTCTCTGTCTGGTTGTAGCATTGAAATTGTAAGTGGCCTCTTCTACCGCATATTGAGCACGATATTGATGAATATTCTCCTTTGTTGTGTCCAATATATTTACACGCAAAAAATCTCATCTCTGTATTATGTGGTCTCTGATTGCACTTTCTGGATTGGTGCGATTCTTTTTCACTTTGGAAGTATTTCTGAACTTTTGGTTTCCGATATTCTCGACTCATATAATCTACCTCCTGACAATTCCAACTTATAATAACTGGTCTGTTTCTAACCGGTATTTCCATTTGTTCTGGAAATTATCTGCTTTCATTCTCAGTGTTGAATCATATCTTTGTTCACTCCGTTGTGTATTTTTAAAATTTCTGCTTTGGTTCTGTCTATCGGCAAATCCTTGTCTTGTCTTGACAATACTCGCAAACGTTTCCTTCTTTTATTTAAAACCAAAATTCCCCATCCTTCAATATTTGTATCATCGACCTTCTTTATCACTCCTTTTATTTCTTCAACGTTCATCTCATTTCTCATCTTTATTTCTTTCTGTGTATCCTTGCATTTGATACAATGAACAAAAATATGACATTAATTCTTTCTTGTCCCATTTGTGCTTCAGAACTTGCTTCTTTTCTATTTTTCGAAATACCTCTTACATTCTCCAATAAAAACTTCTACATTGATGCTACCGATCGTTTAATTGATCATTGCTAAGGTCGCCATGTTATTAATTTAAGTCCACTTAATTATAAAAAATATATTCAAAAAACTGATTGCATAATAATCGGCATCATTCGAAAAATCGATTTAAATGGCGAATTAATTAATTTAATAATAATGATAATTATGCGTACCAAAATCTGATGAACCAACATCATCTTAGAGACCAAAAGTAATAAACAAACAGCCGATTTTTTTCAAAACGGAATATATTGGATACCAAAAATATCAAAAGTTTAAAAATATTATAATTCTACTTTCTCTGTCAAGAAATCCGATCTGGAATCAGAAAAAGAACTTACTGACCACGATCCCCAAAATCAAAAGATTAAACAAAACCATATCAAAAAATAACAACAAGAAAATATTGAAAAAAATCCCTCGAATCAATCATAAGAATAAAATGCGCAAATCTAGTTTATTTGTGCAAAAACTTCAGTTCTTTTTTTACATTATTGTTTCCTGACATGTTAATTGTGTCCTCCAACCGTTATTTGTCGAGTCTCTGGTTTGCCAAAATCAAGATGTTTTCGTATATGTATTAAAATTCACTTTATTACAATGATCGTTTAAGAGGAGAAACTTGGAATCGTTAATGCAACTTTGTTAGAACTTCATGGAATAATGTCACATTTAATATAAGAAAAATAAATAAAGATCAATAACTAAGGATCGAAATGACATTAAATAAGGGCCAATCAATAGCGCTAATGGACAGGTTTAACCTTATTATAATTATTTTAGAGTAGTAATAAATCTTTGTGGTAATTTTTAAGTTATTTAGTAATTAATTTTCTTGCTTTAAGTTTAATGAGAACTTTTAGAATATGTGATAGATTTAATCATAGATTTAAAAGTAAAATATTTATTTGTGAAAGTAAACAATATTGTTAATAACTCAATATTTTGATGAATTTCTAATTACGTTATTAGTTTTTAGAACTTTATGTAATAATTTTTCTTAGTAGAAGTTTGCAATTTGTGTCACAAATTCTACCAAAAACATAAATCAACTAATAAACTTATATATTTATTTGTATGGAATAATTGATAAACTAAAATAACATTACACAGTAGCACAAACAAACTGGAAAATAATGTAATGAATAGACATTGAAGTCGTAGAAAAAACCATTCTTTTAACCTTTTATTAATAAGAAGTATGAAGGTCTATGTTTTAGATAAATGAAGAAAAGAGTTCAAGTCGGAGAAAGAGGTGTTTCTGAATTGATCAGAATGATCAGATGAGGTAGCAGTCAAGTGATGTTGAAACTAGAGTTTACCAAATGATTCGAACAAACCAGTTCGTACTAACTGAAACATTAAATCGAAAAAATTCCTTGACCAACTAAGAGGATGTCATATTATTAACACTAATCTCATTAGAAGCATGTGAAATAAAATTTCTCAAATCTCAAGTGATCAACCTCCCTCTAGGAAGGCTCGATAACTGGTAATGAGGTAAAAAAATTAAAATGATTATCAACATTATTTTCAATGTATGAAAAATTTGTGATCAGACTAAATATAGATCTACAGAACCTCTAAAAACTTTCAATGGAAAATGTTCGAAGCCCCAAGATTAGTCTAATCTAATGAAAAGATTCTCCAATTGCTGTAATATTTAACCATCTTGGAATGGAAATCTGAAAATGTAACGGCAAGTAAAAATATAAGTCTCGAGAACCTCGATATATTTGAAAAAACATATTTCAAAGATTCTTCTGAAGAAAATTTTTCTCTTGGAAAAATTTTAATTTCCCAACAAATGAATTGAAATTATTTTAAATGTTATAAAATAAAAAGACGTTATAAAAACCTCCTTACGGGAGGGGTGCCAAAAACACCAATAATGATTAAAACAATAATACAGCTGATAATGCTTAATAATTTATTCAAAACAATTTACTGGCCTAAGGTTCCAACTGAACGAACGGCATTGGTAATACTGAGAGTTGTCAAGTTAAGTTCTTTAACTTGGGATTTTATAAATGGTTTGATCAGGGCTAGGACACCCAATTTTAAAATTAAATCAGGAGCAAGTTCCGGAAATTTAAATAAATTTTGTATGATTACTAGTGCTTCATATCTGATCAAGGTGTAAGGACCATTCCTTATACCCAATCTGATTATTCCATATAACCCCATATGTATTAGAATTATGGTGGTATTTTTGTCGAATAAATCTGTTATCTTTCTTATTTCTCGGTAAGCTCTTAATTTTATAAGAGGATTTACATGAAAAGCCAGTTTTAATAATTTTTGAAACTCGTCATAAATTTTGACTTTTTCATCTTTCTCTTCAAAAGTCGAAGTGATCTCGTTCGAATTGTTTGTATCCATTTGTTGTAGAATTATTATAGCTTCTTAAATTAATTCTAATAAATAGATAAAAATATATATATATGTGTTGTATTTTAAACGATTTTATTGGTTAAAATTATTAAACAAATATTATTTTAATTATTTTAATATTTGAAATAAATATTTTATCAATTTATTTTGATTTTTAGTGTTAAATGAATATTATTTAATAAATTATAGTAAATTTAAATTTAAAAAAATGTATTTAAAACCTTCTTATAAAAAATATTTCATGATGTTTATATTCTACATTCACATTGTTTCAATGAACGTATTTTAAAATATCACAAATTTTTAAAAATTTAATTTAATAATAAAACTTAATTTTTTATTTTTACTTACGATTACCAATAAAATATTTTATTGTTTCTACGACTGATCGATTTTCACTTTCCATTTCTATTATTTTCATTCTTTTTCAGACTATAGGTCCAATGCCTCAATAACATTGAACGCGTAATAAATTTTAGTCGATCACCAAAAGTATATATTATATAATAAGTGTTTAATTTTTAATTTTTTTGTACTATATTTAAAAGAACGTGTTTACACTAAATTTTGGAAAAAGTAGGTCAAGGAGAAATTGTGTTGTTAAAAGTAAATCTTATGTAAAAATTAGTTAACACCCATGGTAGAGGTCAATATTTTTTTATAGCATTTTTCAAGTATTTATTGAAGTTATCAAAAATTAGATTTTAAAAATTTAAAAAAATATTTTACATTTAATATTAATATTTTTATAAAAATGCTAAAAAAGTAAAAAACTAAAAACATGTATTTTTAATTAATCAACAAATAATTTTTTTTCAATTTTCATTTTAATATTAAAATTTAAATAAATCAATATAAAAGTAAAAATTTAATATTTTAAATAAATTTACTTATTTTTTTTCATGCTTATTTCACATAATAATCTTTGTGGAAACTTTTAAAAATAACTTTTTAAAACAATTTATTTCAAGTGTAAGAAGATATTGGTTTTTACGAAACAATAAAAAGCAACATATGAAGTATATACACGTACTTAATGTCTAAATAAATGAAAAATAACTCCTTAAATATGGTTTCGGTGACTAACATTTTCCATAATTAAAAAATAAATTAGTAAGTTTACTTTAGAGGCCACGCGCCAATTTAATTGTTTGCTTAAAATTTTGATACCCCCAATAAAGTTTTTATTATAGGTTAGAAAAATAAATTAACACAAAGCCCAATTTTTATAGTAAAATATCACTTAATCAAAATGCAATAAGCAGGTATCAACATGACATTAAATAAGGGCCTATCAATTGCGCGAATGGACAGATTTTTCTTAATTAATTTATTTTAAGATAATTTTTATGTATTTAGTAATAAATTTTCATGCTTAAAATGTAATAAAAATTTTTAAAAATATTTTCTAGAATTTCTAATTGATTTAATATTATAAAATATTATATAAATAATACTATAAGAATAAGATATTTATTTGAGAAATTAAGCAAACTTATTATTGATTTTATTTTTTGTCATTTAAACTCTTACTTTTTGCTTTTTAGGTGTAAAACAGGTTACAAAATTTATTAATTTTTTAGTGAATGTTTATATGTACAATTTCATTTAATTATCAATTTTTATATCAAGCTCTTAAATATTATTTCTAAACAACATTTCAATTATTTTTTATTATTTATTTATAATTAATTTTTTTAATTTTTTTAGGAATTTATGCATTAAATTTTGGATTGATTTCGATTTAAACTGAGTTAAAAATATTTTAAACTATAATTTATTAATAAAAAAATAATCATAAAATTTCTATTTTTTATGACATTTAGGGAAAAAGCGAGGAACAAGGATAAAATAGATTTTCAAGTTTATGCAATGTTCTTTCTTGAGAATGATATTTATGTCGGATTTTGAAGTCAATAATAAAGAAAACGATCAGCACGTTGAGATAAGAAAGATTTTACGCCCTCTCTTCATTTAATATATATATTGAAAGGACATGTACTTTTTTTTGTTTTTAGGGCTATCGTGATCTCAAAACCTGGACGATTAGTCATACCTTCGTTGGGCACTAGTTTCGTCGACTCCGATTATTTCTCACAATATGCATTCATATTTATCCATATTTGACAGCTGTATAGAAAACAAGATACGAAGGAATTTAAAGGAATTTAGTAATCGGCACGTGAGTTATAATGATAAAAACCAAACAAGTTTGTGTATGAAATGCGAAAAGTATCATAATGGGTCATCATTGCAAATTCATCAATTTAGTTTTCGGGAATAGCAAAGATATTTTGAATGCTTAAAATCAAGAAAACAATCCAAAAATAAGAAATACAAGCCTTCGAGGATCTCGCATTTCTCTGGAAATTTGCCATTGTGTCCTGTAACATATCATGAGCATTGAACGTTTATTTATTGGGTGATTTATTGGGTGACCACGGACACCATTGCTATTTGTAAAAATATATTTTTTAGAATTATCAATAAAAAACTCGCAGTCTAATAATATAAAAATATATTTGCATCATATCAAAATTAAACATAGAATAAAAGGCAAATCACAAATAAAAGATATGCAATAAAGAATATAGAACTAATTATCATGAATCAAGCATTTTAATAGTATGGCAGGTATCAGCTACACTTCCACACGAACACGCTGAAAATATATATTTGTATGAAAATTATATATATAAACATAAAGGGGGTCCCAAGAAGTGTACACCCGCTTTAAATTGTGATAACTCAATTGTGATTCTTTTCCATTCAAATTCAGTGGAAATAATGATGCCTGTCAGACCGAGCTTGGAATAAAGGAAATTCATCTTCAAATGTCATTGGAAGTTTGGAAACGCAATTGAAGTAAAAAAACAGTTTAGGAAAAAGTTTCAAACAGATTCCTCAATACAACTTATCATCACTCAAATCAGTTATAAGTTTGAAAGCGGTGTCAAAAGAAGCGTCCTGTAGATAACGGCCATAGGAGAGCCTTACGGAGCAAAGAGTTATTAACGATGTCTCAAGGAAATTTAAAAGAGCAAGTCGTGATATAATAGTTTGGAAAAAGCCACATTCCAAGATTAGTCCAAACTATCAATGAGCGGAGTATCGCGGAGTATCGCAAATGGCACTTGGTAAGATGCACGCTCTCCAACAAAGATTATGTGGAGCAACGAAGAAAGATTGAATTAAATTAAATTGTACAAACAGTCATCATTTCTCCACTATTAACTTTATTGTGTAATTAAACAGTCACTATGTGGTGTGGATAAAAGGTCCTTAGACTCATACATAAATATAAATGGTGTCGAAATGAAACCTTTGTATTTAGGTATATAGTAAATGCCTAGCGATTCACCAATTAAGAGGTCATTTTCGAAGAAAGTGTTTACGATTTTTATTGAGAAAATCTTGTACTAGCTTCGTGAATTCCTGTTTGAACTCAATTATTTGCCCTTGCAAATATTTCTTTGAGTCATTAAACAGTAAAAAATCACAAATGACGGCTATACGGTGGATGTCAAACAAGGAGCATGAAAGAGGACCAGATTTCCTTGACATGCTCGCATCTTTGCTATCAAGAAACGTTGGAGGAATCGACTGCATGATTTTCTGATCCCAATCCCTTCTAAAATGTTCTGCACAGTCTTCTTGTTTATATTAAGTCTAATTGCCAATTCTTTATGGCAATTGTTGATTTTTTTTCTTTCACAATAATCTTCAATTTTTCTAATTTCTCATCGACAATTTCCTGGGGTCGTCTACTTCTTTATTCAAAAAACACATTGTTCCTGTCATAGGAAACTCTAATCCAGTGGTGGCCAACCCAAATCAATCGAAGGGCCAAATTTTCGGAAAAATACTATCACGGGCCACAATAAATTCATTTAAATAAATATAACTCGTTTTTACGATTCAAGTAAACTTAGAATCAATTTTTAAAATTAAAAACATGCTAAATTCGAATATGAATTCTAAAATAGACAATTATTGATTTGATGTTTAAAATTGTGTCCGGGCCACATGAAAACGCTTCGCGGGCCACCGGTTTGGCCATGGCTGCTCTAATCCAATTATAAATATTAGCTTTGCACTGAGCCTCATTTCCATATGCTTCCTGCAGCTGATAAATGATATTCTTCGTTTCGGCTTCGATATAATGTTCCAAAATCTGAATCGTTAGTGGATTTTTTAAAAACACCCCGTAAACAATATTGATAAACGTTGACTAGATAAAACAAATTCAATAATATTTACCTATAAATACTGATTGTTTTGTATTTAAAATTTTATGGATTTATTAATTTCATTTCTGTACGAGTCTAAGGACTTTTTACCCACACCACAAATTAAAGATTTAAAAGCCTCTTCCCAATTTCAACACTTTCGGCATTTTCAATTGAATAAACAATCATAGACATATATAATTCACCAATATCCCACATAGAAATAAATATAAGATTTTAATCTAACGACTTTGATAAATAAGGGACCCAAGATGAAATTTTGAATACTTAAAGATATTTTGAAGAAAAGATATTTGCACAGATATACTGAAAAAGGCAGTGCAGAAAATTCGTGAATATCAAAAGAAACATCGATATATTTACTAATTCATAGTCGAAAGATTTCTAATAAATACAATGCCAATGGAAAAGAAATCAGAGGAGAAAATTGGAAAAAAGTTCTTATAATATAGGAGATATATCGAAATGATAAAAGCATTGGATTTACATATAAAACTTCTCATGTTTTCTACGTTCAATTTTTGATTAATGTATAATATGTATTTTTCAGAAATAATAAATAATTCTTACCAGCAATCTTCGCCTCCAGTACTCAATAAATGGCTGTCGTCATTAACAAATCGTACATTGGTAACATTGGCGGAGTGACCTCGGTAAACTCCATTGGGTAACATGGCAGAGTTGTTGATTCGTGGAACAGGAAAAGAAGAATAAAGCTTTACAAGCCCATAATCATCTCCCGTGGCGATTGCATTGCTCTGATGACTCACCACAGCAGTATTCACATCAGCATTATCAGCATTATCCGGCCAGATTCCAGCTACTTCTTCCCCAACTACACTCGACCAACTGATCCAGATTATTTTGTCGATTTTTTCCGGTTCATTAAAAATTTGTCCGGTGGTTGTAGAATAGATTTTCACTTTGTAATCGGCCAAACCACATCGAAGAAAGTTGCCATCAGTCGAGAAATCTAATTGCATAGCCGGACTGCCAAGATCCTTGCAATAAGTAATGCGAGATAAAGTTACTACACTATTCGGTGATTGACTCGGAGATGGAGGCACAATGCCTCCAGTTGAATCTATTTTGTAAATATCCACAATGTTGTCATTAGATCCTACGGCTATTAGTGAACTGTTAGGACTAAATTTTATGTCCGTAATTTGTTTTCCTCGGTCTTTTTTACGTATTAACAATCGGTAAGATTGGGCAGATAGAACAACGAAAGCTCCGGACTTAAGTCCGATAACTAAGTAATTGCCATTGGGGGAATAATCAACACATGTAGCAGACCCCGTGGTCAAACTTTGAATGAGCATCTTAATATTGATAAATATTATTATATTAAAATCATATCACAAATTCTAACATGCATATATATTTATACTAAAACACGCAAATAATCTTGTGTAGGGTTCTACTGGTTACAATGGACAAAGCTATTAGGCACGGGAAAACTGTACACAGGTGCATTATAAGCAAACTGCCACTCCTAGTAAATATTTTTAAAGGAAAACTTCTGTTTACAAGTTTTAAACCTTTCAAGTGAGTTTAATTTCAGATAATAAAGTCCTACTATGGGTCTATTAATAGCTCCTATAGGCCTTTGTTTTCTCAAATTTTTCAGTGGTTTTTTTAAGATTCCACATGACCTCTTGAAATGTTATATTGCTTCCTCTGATAACCACATTAGAATCTTTAAAATAAGTTTATTATAAGAAGGAAACTACTATTTGATCAAAAAAACAGATTGTAAAATTAAAACACTGTTTGAAAGAGACAACCAAAAACATCCATCAAACAAGCATTACTTCGGCTCAAAATTTATAACTTTAAGAAAATCCTTACAATTTTAAATTGGAATTATCAGTTAAGCCAGAGCTTTCCAACCGGTGTGTCGCAACACTTTAGTGTGTCGGCAGCGCTGCATAGGTGTGTCGCGTGAACATAATGAAAAGCCACAGAGTCCCTTAATTTTATAAACTTTTTAACGATTGTTAGACTGAAATACAATACACATATATAGTCCGTCGTGTTTTAGCTGCAAGAACGCTTGTTTACCCTATTTATTAGTTAATCGTTGGAATTCGTTATTTAAACATAGAAAAAGAACCAACCAAAAGACTTTTTTTCACATATAAACTTCATTAAATTACATTTATTCTCCGTGTTTTTAGCGTTCAACCGGAAAGAATAATATTCCACCAAATATTAAAAGGTTGTGTTCTTCCCATCCAGCTCAAACATCTCATTAAAATTGTAAATATATATTGGCGTTATTCAAATTTTTATTTCTTAATTAATTACATATTGTTACTTATAAATGATACCATCCACATTAAATCTTGTTTTCAGTCATGAACTATCCTTTTCTGCCATTTATTTCGATATTTATATTTAAGTATGTTTAATTGTCTCTTGTATAACGGTTTACCATATGGCGTAACTTGTATGACGTCTTTTCTGGTAAAACTGATTTGCTGTGTCGCGAAATGATGGAAGTCTAAAAAGTGTGTCACAAGCATGAAAAGGTTGGAAAGCACTGAGTTAAGCAATGATGATTACTTAACAAAGCCCAGTTCAATGGACCGTAAGGAGTCGAGATATTATACTTATGAATTAATTCTTTCGGGAATGTATATAAACGCCGCTACACAAAGGTTTGGAAACAAATAATTAAAAAGAAAATGACATTATTCCTCATTTTATTATGATACCATGGGGTAGCGTGCTTAGTGGTGAAGAACAGCTAGTGCAACAATAGTGTGGTGCCCAATTAACCACATCAACTTTTATAAAAAAAGCAACATACAGCTTTAGTATGTGCTCATTATTTGTACGTTACTTATTTTTTGTAGTAAACCTGTCAGATATATAATAAAATTTGTGTCTGTTGGACTGTGTTGTTATTATTATTATTATTATTATTATTATTATTATTATTATTATTATTATTATTATTATAATTACTATTAATATTATTTATTTATTATTATTGTTAATAATTATTATAATTAATTATTATTATTATTATTATTATAATGCTTAAAATTTTTAAATTAGTGTACAAGAACACGTTGAAAAATATTGAAAAAATTAAAATCAAAAGTGTATGATGAGATAATATGAAATATTAATAAAAAAGTTCTATAATTATTCTATAAACAATAGTGTAGAAATATTTGATAATAAAAAATGAAAGCGATGTGAGCAGCATGAAAGTGATCAGACATCAATGCGGATTTCCGTCCAATCAAACGCCACCTAATGGACAAATAGGCGATCTCAGAATCGGCCTTGCCAATCAATTAATGGAGCGCAATATCATGGCATAATTGAAAAGCGAAATTCGAAAAATTCAATTTATAGAAAGCGATAAATTAGTAATCCACAATTAAAATGACGACACAAAATTATAAATATTTTACCTGCGCCTGAAATTAATGAAAAATAAAAAATAAAAAATTTATAGTAAAACATGTAAAAAATACCACTTGAATTTTATTAAAAGTGAAATATAATATAAATTTTCTACATGTATTAATTACGATAAATATCATTATAATCTAAGGCAGTCTTTCTCAAAGTGGGCGATAACGCCCCTTTGTGGGCATTTGAGACCTAGAGGGGGCGGTAATAGGGCCCAGAAAAAAAGGGTGGCATTGACGTGGGTTAAGAGGGCGATGGTAGATTTGTAATTTCATTTACTTTATATTTTAAATTTTACTAAAATTAAAACCTACCTACTACGCAATAACGAATAATTAGTTTATATTTCTACCCTGTATGATGGTATAAAAATTTAGAATACTTAACATAGATTTCGTAGGATAGCCCGCATGCCGTACGCAATCAAGTTGTAACAAGTTTATGTGAAATAACGCTATTGGAGCAATCCGGTAGGAATCGGCTGGTTCATCGATACTTGTCCTAACTTGCTCAGTACGATTGAGCGTCGAAAGAGATATTTGTATATTATATAACCTCCTTTTTTACTAACTTCCTTATTAGTACCATCATTACCTATCTTGATTGATCATCACTTTCCATATTTATTAATTATTCCCCATCTGGGAATCAATTTCTTTTCTGATCAATCAGATTCTTTTAGAAATATGCAACTAATATATATTTCTCGTTAAATGCTATTAAAATTGAAAAAAATCCAGGGGGCGCTGATTAATATATTTTGTGGAAAGGGGAGGGGCGGTAGATCAAATAAGTTTGGGAACCAATGATCTAAGGGGATGATACGATTCAAATTATTGTTGGATTTTGGAATTGTTGAAATAAATCTGCAGTCCTGTGAATTTTGATATTGTCCCACGCATTAAAAGTAGAATTAAATTATTGCTTGAATTTAATGTTTAAAAATTTAAAACAAATAAATGTACCTTATCTGTCAAAGGAATTTAATAATCGAATTTATACTACAAATTTATTAAAATACAATTCGATAATCTGAGCTAATAATAAAAATTATTTCTCATATATTACCATGACCTTTGCATTTAATAGTGGTAATATATCATTCAATTCATACAATTTATTTATAATTATAGTTTAGATCAGGGGTGTCCAACCTTTTAGCTTCACTGGGCCATATTAAACACAAGATGAGTTGTTTTGGGCCACATAAACAAAATTCACTTACACTAATAATGGCCGATGAGAACGTAAAACTTATGTTATATAGTTAACATATATATAAATTTCTTATTCCAAAAGTAAAAGACAAAACCAAATTCAGAAATTAGTGAGACACTTGACTTTGTTTTTGATATACTAATACGTCAATATTTGCTTCGATGGAAGTAATTGCGATTCTAAACTTTAGATGAATCACAATATAAAACGACTTCAATAAGTATAACTGATAAAATAATGGAGAATAAGAAAAACAACTATTACAATGTGTATTATTTATTCCTGCAAAGTCAAAGATAGGTCATCATTTTCAAAGTCTATTTTTTAAATATTGAATTTTCAGTATCTTTTGAAAATTATTTTATGTATAAACAAATAATGAAATAATTTCCTTTAACTTAGTGTAGTGTATCCGAAATTCCAATTAATTAATATATATTAATTAATAATTAAATTACAAATGCATTATTAAATTAAGTAAATTAAACCATGTTGTTTAACTATTCATTCTCTTCGAACATCGCCACCTTTTATTTCAAAATGTATGCAAAAAATGGAATTTTATCTATTTCACAAAAGTCAGTTTCCTTCGAAGATACGTCATTTCTACAACCCAATATTACAATATTCGCTCGTCACAGAGGCCACTGTCTCGCTTCTATACTAAATTCATTATGGTATCAACACCAATTTCTCTATTCTTGATANTATATATATATATATATATATTTAATAATCAACCTACGACTTGTAGTTATCCCATTCACGTGACACATCAAACATAAGTAATTGAAAAGTCGTTATGACAATATTTAGATTATTAATCCAGTCCATATATTCCTGGGGGTTTAGTTCCTAATTTATATATCATTTTAAGAAAAGAGAGGGGAGATGTGATCTTTAAGTTATGTAAAAAGCTTGTACAAAATCACTAATTGAACTTTACATTTTTAAAACAAAAACCCCTAAATATTAAATGGAAATTATTGAAAGATTAATTTAGTATAAAACATACTTTGGTTTCCAAATCCCAAATCCTAACTGTTCCATCTTCACTAGCCGATGAATATTGTGGGAGAAAGGGATGTACCGCTAGACCACATAGAAGGCCTTCACCATGTGCCTGCATTAGATATTTTACTGTTCCTTGCTTTTCTAATATTTCCAATATATCATTATCCTGTGTGCCTAAAAGAATTTTCCCCTTTTCAGATTAATATTCATGTAAAAATTCTGTATATTCCAAGACTAACTTTAACCCGAGAAATAGATCGTATAACTTCCAAAGATCTATCCTCCAAAGGTCTCGCAGTTTCTGAAGATCCACGGATATTAATATCTTCTACTAAATGAAAGGGTTTATTTCTAATCATCTCTTGATCCCACAACTTGATACTGCCGGTGTCTTTGCTGAATTAAAATACTACTACAATAAGTTGGTATAGTAAAATTATACCCTTTTTCTTTGCCACCACTTACAATTAAGCCATCAACCAATGTCGTGAACAAAACGAAAACCGGTCCAGAATGAGCTTTCTCAACAATCCGAGTCAAAATGCCTGATTTCCAGACCCACACAGAACCACTCATTGCTCCAGTATAAGTTGTGTCATTCTAATATTATTATTATTATTATTATTATTATTAAAGAAAAGATCAAAATTAATGAACAAATTGCAAATAATAATTGTTACGAAGTATCGGTTAATGATAAGGACTGATTGTAAAGCTGCAACGTAAATGTCATTTATCGTTATTTAGATTTTTAGCTTTGTTTAAATATATGTTAACTAGAACAAACATTGATCTATAGTCAAAATATAAATGAAGATAAAGAGTTCTATTTAAAGAGTAAATCAAAGGTGAAAAAAAAATTTAGTTTACCGACGAAACATAAATATACAAAAACGAAATCAAATTTAGCTTTCTATGATATTATGTGCCCGGATGAATGCCACCAAAGCCTAATCAAATATAACTAAATTTTGCAATTGTAATTAATTTAATTACTGTTAGGAGTACAATTTTTTAAACATTAATACAAAGACAATAAGCGTTTCCCAAATCCATGGTCTTCAAACTTTATTGAGTAGTCATAACTTTACGTGCAAATCTCCATGTTTATATTTTTATATATGCGCCAAAAAACTTCTTTATATGCGAAATCTCACACCTTCAAATCATTTTCACTATCAATGAACTGCAAACATATCATTTCATTGACATTAGACACGAAATCTGTCAAGATCAAGCACAATTTTTTCAAAATTTAAAAATCCGGTAAATTTTCAAGTTTCAGCGTTGTAAACAAAACTTCGATGCGTTAATGTGTTTGTATGAGTGAGTATGGCACCAAAACTTAATAAAACGCATTGTCATCGACAATGAATATATTCCTCAAGTTTCAGCTCAATCTCATGACTGAAAGTGGGTGAATTAACTCTTGTAAGATTTGCGTGCAACATTCATTCAACCCCGGTGAAGTGTATCAACAGTCTTTTAAATTTAATTTCTTCATGGAAGCTAATTAACGTTTCTTCATTGTTTTCGTCTGCTAACAATACCGCTTTACAGTTTCTATCACACCTTGATCCATCGGTTGTATTACTGACTGTGACATTTGGAGGAAGAGATTTTATTAAAAACATTTCATCAATCTGGCTTAAACATTCCACTGATGGGTGAAACGGTGCATTGTCTAGCAATAATAGAGTTTTTCTTCTTTTATTTATAGTGTTTTGATATTTTTTCACTTTTGGAATAAATTGCTTTTTGTACCATCTTTTAAAGATTTT
>CAUHTR010002055.1:5000-20407 GCA_959609185.1 Schmidtea polychroa
ATGGGTTATCCCTAGACAAGGTACATTGTAATGATTTCAAATCTAGAGTTTCTGTTCTTTTTTATTTATATTTATTAGTCAAATGTTTTATCTGTCTAAACAAAATTGAGATTCAGAAAGTTTATGTAGGAAATTTTAGGTTATCCTTGAGAATTTTAATGATATATTATGATGAAATTGTGAAAGTGAACATTAAAATTAATATTTTTACATATAATTAAATATAAATTTATGAGAAATAAAATAAATCTCACCGACAATGAAACTATCATCTACTTTGACATATCTACTCCAATGAAGCTCTGCCAATTCTTTGTCACTAGAATTGTTAATAAATTAGAATTCAATATATGTGATGGGCTTCATTCATAATATTATTTACCAATCATTATGATTTTTAAAATTGTATCCATACGCAAAATATAAGTGAAAAACTAATTTTTAATAACATGATGCAATCGGAATTGAATAAAAAACCAATGTAACCTTTAGAGCATTTGAAAAGATTCGATAAATTATGTAAAATATTTGAGACAAGGTTTTATTATTAAGGAAAAGAAAATCTGGAATAGAAAATTAGGCATTTGAAAAAGAGATAGAAAAAAATTAAAAATATTAAAGTCAAAGGAGTTGATCAATCTTGAATAAAATAACTTTATGAGGATATTCTGTTGAATTTATGATTTCTTTTTAATTTGAAAATTTGAGATTTTTGATTTGATGATTGGTTTAAAAAAGGTAAAAAGTGAAGTTTGATTTATTGGTAATTTTTTGAATATAGTAATGCTTACAAACAATGATTTCTATTAATATGTGAAAGAAATAACGAATTCAGATTTATTGGGAAATTTTGATTTATATATATATATATATATATATATATATATATATATATTCACACCGTTACTCAAACACCCAAGTCATCCAGAAAAGTTTTAATTATCCGAGACTCTATTGGATTTATTAGATTTTCCCAAAACATGTTTTCATGACATCTATCGCAATAATATTATTTTATTATATTTTTTCAAAACCTATAGTAGAAATTCAAAAATGTTAACCTTAATTTTTCACTCTCTTCGTCAGTTATTGGTATTGACTTCGATTTACGTCTCACTTTGTTAACATCTTGATGAAGTCCCTCTAGCATGAGTCTTAAGAATTCTTGAGAATCCTGTTGACTAAACAAAGTTAACAATAAAGTTTAAAATAATATTTTATCTTGATATTTCAACTAAAGCTCAAATTGAAGTTTATCTCATTTTATCTCATTTTATTTTTTGATTATCTCATCATATGTTGCTGAAAAGTTGACCATAAATTTTATGCTTGGAAAATAAATTTTTTCTTTTGTTTAATTTAAAAATAACAGTTATTAATAAAACAAATACCAAATAAAACTTACATGTGATAAAATATTTGTTCCTTAAAAAGTCCAATTACTTTCAATTGTAATTTTCAGAGTTTGGTAAAGAGGAAATCCATATTTGTGTAAAAAATATAAAAAAATTGTTCCTGACCGCAGTTCCGTTATAAATCAATACAAAAGATTTGAAGTTTAAAATGAATAAAAGGATAAAAGGTCGAATTATAGCTTATTATCTAGATCAAGGGTCTTCAAATTACTCGATATTAAACCACTGTTAATTAACTGTAACGTATCAAATTAGATGTTCTCATTTTTTGAGTAGTTATTCAAAGTTATAATTTGTTTTTATTTTTTTTTACTTCAGGATAAAGAAAGTTTTTGAGTTTTTTGATTTCCTTTTGGTTTGTATTTAACGGGTATATTTTTATAATAAAAATTCGATATTTAAATAATCAATTTGTAACTATCTAAATACATAATTCTCTATTTATGTATGTGAATGAGTGATTATGGAATAATGCTTAACACGTTAAAGACCGCATGCCCACCGGTGGGTCACTCCGCAACAACATTACCGGCCCGTGTGCTCGCGGGTGGGCACACGACATGTTTTACTTGGGGCCGCTTGTACACCGGTGGGGCATGATTTAAATACAATTAATGTACAATTTATGTATTCGCCGGTCCCTCGAAGAGATATTGTATATAGCGGACTTAGTTAATTTGACAAATATTCAAAAAATAATATACGTAATTAACAATAAAAAAGCAAGTCATATGTGAGAAATACGATTTTGCAATGCGGTCTTCAACGTGTTAATTGAAATCAGTAAGTGGCAAATTTTATTATAACTTTTAATTTTGATCGACAACATGGCATTTTTATTTTAATGTTATCTGAAAATCGACTTTCCTCTATCAAATGATGCATAATTTGTCATATTTGAACCATCGTTTCTTTTATTAACTGGTATCTATTTAGATAGTTATGATAGCTATAAATAAATATGAATTAAACTACATATTGTCTTTTTATTGAACATACAAATCTATGAAGAATTATGTATTTGGATTGATAGCATGATTCCGTCATTTTTTGACGGGTTAAAGCTAGTGTAAATACATAATTCTCTATGTATCTAAGTGAATGAGTGATTAATGGAATAAAGCTTTATTAAAATCACCAAATAGTAAATTTTATTATAACTTAATTTTGATCGACAACATGACTTTTTAATTTTAATGTTATCTGAAAATCGACTTTCCTCTATCGAATGATGCATAATTTGTCCAATTTGAACCATTAATTCTTTTTTTACCTATTCTCTACCGTATAATAATACCAAAAATATTGTCATTAAAGATTTATTGAATAAATATAAATTAAACCATATATTGAATATTTTTTTGAACATATAAATCTATGAAGAATTATGTATTTGGATTGATAACATGATTTCGTCGTTTTGTACGATTTATAGCTAGTTTAACACATTGACGGACAGTAGAAACAAGTGATATTTGAAAATTGACACTATATGACGGCTATAGACGCAAGTGTCCGTCAACGTGTTAAAATAAATAAGCAATTTTTATTAGATAATGTCAGTTAAGAAAATAAATGTCACTATTTAACTAATTAGTAAAATCATTGTCAATAAAAAAATTAAAAACAATCAGTATTTAAAATTAAGGAAAAAAATATCGGTCGATGAAAAAATTTTTATTATTCAATAATTAAAATTTATATTTTTTTGTAATTGTATTTTATTGTGTTTATAATTCTGAAATTTGTTATTTTTAATATATATAATATTATTTTAATCATTTTAAATTTAAATAAAAGAAATTATAAAAATATACATTAAAAATGGAAAACAATCCGATAACAAAGATCAATTAGAGGCATGTAATAAAAAAAACTTTTTGATCTTAATACCAAACCTAAAGAAATTTTAAGGCATCTTAGAGAAAGTTTCCAATTATTTAGTTAAAGTGAGAAAAATGAAATATAGTAGCAAAGGAGTGTCGAATAAAACACCTTCAACAAACAATGTTCTCGGATAATTTAATCTAGTTATAAAAAAGAGGATGCATTAAGAGAAAGATAACCATTAGCAAGATTCTTGGTAAACTAAAACAAGTGTTACTCGCAATAATTATTGATTAATTATTGCTTCTTACTTTGTGTTTTATAAAATAAATAACCTGATAATATAATTAAAATACTGACTTTTTTATTATCAATCATTTTATAATTATTTACTAAACAATTTTTATTTCAATACTTAACAAATAATTTAGTTACCGATGAAAAAATTTTATAATACTGACAAATTAATTTTTAAAAAATACTATTATCTAATTACGTATAAAATATAATATATATAATATAATATATAATATAATATATAATATAATATATAATATAATATATAATATAATATATAATATAATATATAATATAATATATAATATAATATATAATATAATATATAATATAATATATAATATAATATATAATATAATACTTTGTTATATACAATTATAATAAACATACGAGGTAACGTGAAATGCTGGAGCAAGTTTTTGAAATATTCGTTTGAATTTATCAGGAGAAACATAACTTTCAGAATCTGATTTCCAAATTGATTTCATCAGATCTGCATAGCCTGAAATATGATTGTAAATAATGTATGTAATTTTTAAATTTAAAAGAATCCTGTAAAAAGTTTTAGAGTAATTGACATGCAGTTTATATATGAAAAAAAAGATAAATTGATGTCAATTATTGATTCAAACCTAGTTGCACATAGTTAGCACCAAAGGATAACCAAATAAAAATGAAAAATTTTTATCACCATCGAACACACAGTCAGTGTAAAAAATTTTATCTATCAATAACAACTATTTAATTATGGAATTTATGGTTCGTCAAAGAAAAACATATGAAAATAGCAAGATTTATATTTCAGACGCGTTCCAATTTACAGTGAACCGTGAACGAAGCGTAACTATTATAGAATTCAACGTAAATTCAGTGTAAATATTCTGCCAGTGATCGATATAATTAAAATTGTATAAAATGAAATATTATTTTAAAATGAATTTTTTTTTAAAGTTTAATATCACATTTTGTTTAAATAAAAACCAATTTTATTCACCAGATTTCAATTTACTTTCATCAATAGTTGCTTTATTCAAGATATTTAGAAATTTGCGCTTCAATAAATTTTAAAATATTGATAAAGTCTACTAACTAACTTTTCTGTGTTTTAGTTATAAATATTTATTATTATTCAGGTTAATTTCTGAATAAAATGTTTGATTTATCCAAATGAGCTTGTCCCACTTTCAAATATCTCAGATAACAAGATCGTCACATGTTCCAGTTATATTGCCACCATATTGATCAAAACCACCGCTTAAAGACCACGCTTTTCGTAAAAAAAGACAACAAGAAATGATTTTGTAAAGATGATGCCTTCGACAATTCTTATAAAATTAATAACCCACATTATCGGATAAAATATCATTACAGCACAGTTAAAATCTATTTATTTGACATTTCTGATCTTCCCCTTTAATCAGTGTGTTCCACTCAATCATAAAGATTCTGCAAGACATAGTTTATTATTTGATAAGAATTGTTTTTATGAAAATGGTAATAAATAATAGTTCAAATTGGTCCAATATTAAGTGATTGTCAAAATTGTCCAAAACGAAATATCTGGTCATTTTTTACTGATATTTTGTAAATGCACTCCAAGTAATACAGTGAATTCTCAATAAGTGTCACATTTGATAGATAATTTTCTATATAAATAAATCCTTCAAAAATTTATTCATTAAAATTCGATAACTTTCATTTCTTAATTTTTATGGGGTTTTTAAAAAAATTGATTCACTTATCGAGAATTTACAGTATATACAATTGTTTCATAATTTCTATATTTACCAAATAATAATTGTAATAATCATTGTAATTATCATTGTGGCTAATAATGACATAATCTGAGGAGTTGGACATTCAACATTTATTCAAATTCATAATCAATAACATATACAAGTTTTCAGTGATCTTTATTTATTATTTTTATAACATTATTACAAAATTAATTTTAATGTAATTTGAAAATTGATTTTTTCTATCGAATAATACTAAAATTAATTCAATTTTATAAATACATTAAATATTAAATACTTGTAATTATGGTAATTGTAATTAAATTTGAAAACAATGTTAAAAACGCCAAAAATTATTATTAAATGAGTATTGTTCTATTCTAATCCTTAATACAAACAATTTAGGAGAAATAATATAATAATATTGTTTAGCTTCTGTTTCAGTTCTAACTCGGTTTATTAAATTAAATTTGAATATTCTGATACCCAAATTTAATGAAAAAGGTTTTATCGTGTTCCATGTTATATTACCAAAACATTAAACGTTTTTTCTAAATTTCTAACAAAAAGTATAAGTCTAAACTATTATATTATATGTGGCAATGTGATTAGCGTTACTATTATTTTAGTTTTTACTACATATTACTCTTACTTTTAAATAATGATCCATTTGATTTGCTATTAGTGTTGAGATCGGCTTCGTATTTGCTTGAAAGACAATATTCTTGCAATGGCTTGCAATTACTAAGGCATTGGAGGACAGAATTCATGAAACACTGAACCCAATTATAACTCAATAAATTATTCCAATGATTTATATAATAAACTATCATTTATCTCTAAATATACGTAAACACCAATAAATTACAAAATATATCGTGCAGTCACATTTCCTGCTTTTTCAAATTTATTATAAAATTGCAATAGAACGACTTTTGACATTTCTCAGTTAATGTTTGTTTTTTATTGTATTAAGATTTTCAAAAAATAAAATGAAATTAAGTACGGAAATTTTATTAGGAAAAATATCCAGGATATCTAGAAAATATCGCTTTAATATTTTCTACTGGTAACTAAGCCATAGCTTTTCTTAGATTATTCAGAACCGTAACTATGTCTTACTTTGTTCAAATGGCCAGAAGAACACGACATCGAAAACCTCAAACCACATAAGCATCGTCTCTCAACATATTTATTATAATAGTTAAATTTTAATAAATTATAATCAATTTAAAAAAATTAATTGGAGTATTTTGGCTGTCATTGTAAAGTCACTAAACTATTTTCATCAAATAGATTATACTTATGACTTATTGGTAATTGCATAATTGCATGTGTGGAATCCAATAAATTTTATTAATCCTAATAAAATCAATTAAATACTCATTATAGTTTGGGTTAAATGATTTTACGATCAAAGTATCATAAGCAACACATTCCGATAGTTTTTGAAACCCTTAGCTAACACATTAAAATTGAAAATGTCTATTTTCAGCTTGCATGTCTTTTCGAGGAGTCTCTCTAATGTATATGGAATTACACTCATTACAAGTAAAACGACATACAATACACCAAGCACCACTGATATTGGTGGGTTAGTGTTTATATCATTAAATTAACTCACCAATTTAATAAATTTCATTTCTTAAAATTTATTTTAACCAATTTTGAAATGGCTTTCAGGTAAAATGTCTAATTTTAAGTAAATTTTAAGACTTGAATTTTGAACAGTATAATTATAAATTATTTTTAATTAATTTTCAGATTTTTTAGGAATTTTATGAAATTCATTTTATAATTATAATTTTGGAATTATTTTGATATAATGTAAGTCAGATATATTTTTAATTATAATTAAATAATTAAATCAATCGCCAAAAATGTATTTTTCTAAAATATTTCTAAAAAAATATTAATTCTAATGAATATTTAACTTAATTTTAACTCAAAAATAATTCTTACGATGATATTTCGTCATTTTCATGACAATTTAACTTAGTTTCTTTAAAAATACATTTAAAAACATTTTTAAAAATTGTCTAAAATAGAATTATTATAGAAACGTATCTCAGCGGCGCATTTCTATATATCGAAAGTTTGCATGTGTTTTTAGTATGTATTGTGTTTGTGTGCAGTATTTAATTTTTCTTCCACTTTATAGATTTCCAAAGTGTAAGATGTATCACATTGCATTATTAATGAGAACATCAGCGTGAATTTAAATTAAGTATGTATGTTTCTATGTTAGATTATTATAGGAAACGTATCTCAGCGGTGTTTGGTGTATCATAACATAGACCAAACAGCGTTAAAAATTTATTACTGAACATATCATGAACTTTGCTAGACTTGGAAATTATTTTACCATTGACAATTTCGTTATTTTTTAAAATACTTTTTGATCATTGTCATTACATAGTTTAATAACAATAATAATATTAATAATAATAATAATAATAATATGTATTAGATGTTTGATTTCTTAAATTAATTATATCCATATTTTAAAAACAAAACAAAACTATATTTTTAAAGACAACACAAAATCTTTCTTATTTAAACAATCTCTGTTTTTAGCTTAGATGATATTTTCACAAGCATGAGTTAATAATTGAATAGGGAATATTCGTACATAAGCATTCAATAAATATTTTATATTTTAATTTTCAATCATTCTTAAATATATTTAATTTATTATTTTAATTTATAATTTCATTATCTACTTTTATTATATTATTTAAATATATTTAAATCTGGAAATTAAATACTGATTTAATTTAATTACTTTCACAATATGTTTGAAATTATGCACAGAAACACAAGTATATGTAAAAATTGATTATTTGCAAAGAAAACAATAACCTAAACAACCCCAACAGACAATTCAATTTCACTTATTTTATGAAATTTATCATTATTAGCGTCATTCAGTCGATAATCATCAATCATATCCATTGTAATCCTTTCCGTATTAATCAAAGGAACACTAAAGGGAATTACGTCACCAATCCCATTCAGCTTATTAACACACTTATCAACAGTTTTAACCACCATTTGTTGTGAAAACGACTTTGAATATCCTCTTTAATAGTCTTTTTGGAGGAATTTAATTCTTTAATTTATACTAAAATACCTTATATTAAAAGGTTTTCTAGTATTAAAGCATATAAGGATCATTTTTATTTGTATTGTTTATAAGTATAAACTTTTCCAAATGTTTATTATAATTATTATTATAATTATTATTATAATTATTATTATTATTATTATTATTATTATTATTATTATTATTATTATTATTATTATTATTATTATTAATTTTTATTAATTTTTTATTATTATTAATTATTATTATCTTTTGTTTTTTACTATTCTATTATTATTATTAAAGTATTATAAGAATTTTTTTTTCAAATTTCACCACTGATTTCTTTTCCATTGTATTTATTAAGGATCAAATTCACTAGAAAATGGCAGTGTCGAAAATTTGTGAATATCAAAAACATCGATATATTTACTGATTTTTATATTTTTAGCCAAGCTTTTTAATAAATTATTATTATTATTATTATAAATAATTATTGACATAGATTGACAAGGACTATCTTATAGTCGAAAATTTTTTCATTAAATACATTATTTGCAGCAAAAGGCTTAAATTATCATTTTATTGTTTCAAATAATAAATGCTGCTACCAAGAAATCATCACTTTATACTTATTATTATTATTATTATTATTATTATTATTATTATTATATTATTATTATTATTATTATTATTATTATTATTATTATTATTATTATTATTATTATTATTATTATTATTATTATTATTATTATTATTATTATTATTATTATTATTATTATTATTATTATTATTATTATTATTATTATTATTATTATTATTATTATTATTATTATTATTATTATTAGTGTCAAAATTACCGTATTTCCAAGATTAACTAATCCCACCAAGCCAAGCTGTTCGTTGAGACTGTTGTTCAAACTTTTCATTGTTTCTGAACGAGGCAGTGGGTTTCTATTTTGTGTTGTGTTGAAATAAGAATCTGAATTGTATTTGTTGCAATTGTCACTACTACTACTGTGCGTAAATGATGAATGAGTGGTTGTATTTGTTCCCATTGAGCTTGTATTCGTTGTGTTGTAACCTTCGGAATTACTTAGTGAATTAGAAACTGTGTTACCACTAGCTTCTGGTGAATTATTCGACGAAGAACCAGATGAAGCTGATTTTTCAATATGGTTTTTAACGTAAATTCTCGATTTGGAAGGTTTATTTTCATTATAACCATTGTAAAATGACCCATTTGTCGACGGTATTGAATGAGTTGCAAATGAATTGTTTGTGGCGGTCTGAAAAATCACCTTGTTAATCATACGGTTCCTGACAACATAGGTTTCATAGTATTTTCATTATTTAAATTCTGTATTCGGATTATAAATTTTTCAAAAAATCTATTTTTGTAAATATGAGAATGAAGAAATTATTTTGTCGGATACCCAGGAATAGGTTTGGGATGTAATATAATCTAGAATTGATAATGTCATAGAAAATGAAGCATAGGGTTGCTTCCAATACAATATATCTGATTTAGACGCCATTTTAAAATGCATACAAAACTATTGTTCATTTATCAAATGATTTATATAAAATATTTTGTATAACACGTTTCAAAACAGCATAAAGAAACAAATAAAATTTGGGTGTAAGTTTATTAGACAGCTAATTTTTAGAAAAATATTATTTATGTTACCTAGTTAAGTTTTATTATTAATTAATGTATTACATTTTGTGGATAAGTTTGATGTGAAATATAAAATGGAAATTTATCCAAAAAGTACATTTGGATTGCATCTATTAACGGTTTAGGTCAATAAAATGTTTTGTACTAAATTCTAAATCAAAATGGAAAGGATAGGCAGAGTTGGACTGTTCAATAATAATGAATCACTATAAATCACTAAAATAGATTAATAATATAATTAGTAATAAATAAAGTTTAAATAATATAAATAGAAATAAATAATTATTTATAAAATAAAAATAAAAATTTAGTCAAAAATTTTATATATAAGGTCAGAATTGAAGAATCAATATATAAATAGTAAAACACCAGTTTGAAAAGAGAAAGAGAAAAAGAAAGAAATAGCTGAAACAGAATTACATAGACAGATTGAGAAAATCATTAGTTTCGAGAAATAGTGAAAAGTAGTCAACTCCGTACTACGAGATAGAAAAGAATTGATTAACAAAAGTGATAATTTTGCAAAAGGTAATTAACGTTTTCATTGTTACTTTAACAGATCAGAGATAAAGCAATTCTGCTAAACAGAAATAGGTTATCGAGTTAATCGATTAAACCAGTTGTAACAGTTTAAGCAGGTCTTAACTAGTATTCGAAACACAGCAACAGTTTTCTAATGAAATTTTCTAGCTTTTAACATTTAATTATCAGACGGTAGGTATTTAGGGAATCGCGTTTAAACTTAGGGAATCCCTCGTCTTTTCCCTTTCACTGGTGAGCAGTGCTCTTGATCAATTAGGATCCTGCATTCGTCAACCCGAGGACAGTTTGTATAACCGATATCTTTGCTTCTGTTATATTGCGACAACTTTTTTGGGTAACACGTTTTGTAATTTTTAACTGTATATTTGTATTTATTTGATAAATAAAGTTTATTATCTAAAGCGAGTTCTGTTCTTATTTGAGAAATAAACAAAGATCTTTGCAGTCAGATCTTTTGGAGAGCACTTACGAACCTAACACTATTAATTAAATTTAATTAATTAAATTTTTATCTAACAGTCATGGAATCGGTAATAAAATTAAATAAATCAAATGTTTTCAATGACATTTTTAATTTGCCTTCTACTTCTTCATTTTCTCGTAACCAAAAAAAAATATTTTTTTAAAAAGGAATTTAATTTTTGAAGTGATTTTTAATGTCTGTGACTTGGATTCATTTTTTGGATTTCCTTTAAGTTGGCTATTATTTTTTAAATATGTACTTTTATACAGTTTCTTTAAAAATTATTTCAAATAATAATAATAATAAAAATAATAAAATAATGATAATAATAAAAATATTAAATAATAATAAAATAATAATAATAAAAATAATAATAATAATAATAATAATAATAATAATAATAATAATAATAATAATAATAATAATAATAATTATAATAATAATAATAATAATTTACACGAATATTTCCATTTCCTAGACTCGGTGTGATAGTTTGTTTATACCTTTCGTAACTATTACTGGGAATATTTGATGTATGTTGCGGTGGAGTTCCAATAGAATTGTTGGTATTAGACTAAATTTTAATACAAATTATGATAAATTTTATATATTATTATTATATTTTATATTTTATTTATTATTAATTTTCAGAAAAACCCTAATCATAGTTTTTCCAGTTTCCCGTTATGTTGAAGTTATGAGTAATTAAAAAATTCCAAGACATTTCATTTGTAAAACTTATAATTCTCAATATATATTCCCAATGCCATATTTATTAATAATATTTATGATTATATACACAAAATATGACATAATAAATGAAGCATAGTAGGCATCATTTAGCAAGTTGGCGTTCCAATAGTCATTGTATCATAATGTATAAATCTATATTACTGATTGTATTCATAATTTGGTGGACTAATTCTCACCCTTATTCAATGGCTCTGGAACACTTCTGGCTTTTATAATAATATCCATACAAGAATTCGTATAGAAAGAAATGTACATCAGTAATTGAATCGTTTATGAATAAATTTATTTTAGTTATAATAATTTTGGCGTCGATGAAATGCACTGATACTAAAAGTGAAAAAAATCAAAAAGACAAGTCTGCGGATTTAGTAAATGTTTAGGTTTTAATGTAGTAAATAATTCTATGTTTCATTTAATATTTCATGGAAGATCTTACATCATCATTTCTGAACCTAGAGTAAAAAACATTGCTTCTAAACTGTTTGATCAAACAAGCAAGCCTATCTTGAGATGCCTTAAAGCAGAAGTGCAATATAATAAGAATCAGTGTTACCATCATTTTATTGGATCATTCGGAATATCTCAAATAGGAATAAAATTATGTAAAAATGTTACTGGTTGCCCTGAAGTATAAGGAGTAGGGATGAGATGTTATTAAAGAATTTAAAATCGGATTTTCATTCCCCTTTTTTTGCCCTTGGAGTTGCGCAGTCATCAAGAATCGCTATTTCAAAAAGAATTAATCATATTGGATTGAATTTCCTATTGAAATAAACAAATTCAACTTAGAGTTACTGATTAACTTTGAGAAGCTTCGTACAACCAATAATGTGAAATTAGACATGTCTTTGTTCATCTAGATTTTAGATGAATTAAAGGACAATTTTGAGAAACGAAAAAACGAGTTAATTAACTAGACTTTCAGGAGTTCAATGTCATTACCAACGGCTACGTAACTGGTAAATGATTGTATTTGGAACCTTTTTGTGATTTTTGGGATTTTAAAAATAAGGAAATTGCCAGTCACATAATCAAAGTTTTATACAAACAACAGCAATTTCTACAGTCAATAACTAAATCCATCGGAAAATGATAATCGTTTATCAGGAACAAAAAATAAATTACGTGGTAAAACTGAGACCAAATGGGTTTATTCATTATTTAAAGGTTGAAGGAAATGCAAGAAAGTATTAAAATTCATAAGTGGATGTAATAAAACCTAATAAACAAGCGCTATAATTAAATCTACTCAAATGTTATCAACGACAAAATGTATAGAAATTGTCCTAATGATTGAAAATCTGGCGTTAATTACTTCATTTCAATGAGCCTTGCAAAGTCAAGAAATGCAAATAAGATGTGTTTTCATATAAGATTCAGGTGAATAGAAATTATATGGGAAAATGTTTCAAGACTGCAATAAAATAAATAAGGATAAAAGTACATTTTAAAACAAAATTCAGGTATAATCAATAATAATAGTAATAATCATATCACAATAACCAATAATCAATAAAAGTCATGATTCAATATTAATCAACAATTATTAATAATCAATACCAATTAATAATCAATAATAAAATTAATCATATCACAATAATCAATAATCAGTAATCAATATTCAATAATAATTAAGAATAATTAATATTTATTAGTTATTCATAATCAATAATAATTAATATTTAATAATCAATCATAATCAATAATAATTAATATTGACTATTATTGAATGAACTTTATACTGATATCAGATTGGGGATCAAATCGAAATTTGACCGATAATGCCCAAGAATGATCGATTAAACATATTTCGAGTCTATTTGGGTATATATTTTATTGGATAAAATTAAAATCAATAAATTATGCACCAATCAAATATTTTCTATTTATCTTTAAAAATATGGATTTTATTCTGTAGTTTTTGTTGACACAATGAAATCACAACGTTTTTTAAATTCTATTTTATCACAATATGTGCATATTAAAACAAATTTAATTATGCAATTACATCTCCGCGTTATTTTCATCTTCATTCTCGATAAAACTGGTTTCAAAATCATCAAGATATCGAGGTCTTTTTGTCCTGCCTCTACGTTCATTTCGGCGCAGTGAGTTGAGTATAGGATTGTCTACGTCTGTTAATCCATCATCGTCGTTGTTCTCCACTGACACTTCGTTGACTGCCGGCCGTATGTCGGAATAGTGTCGCGGAATCCCGTTGATGTCGAAGTTAGTCGATGAATTTACCTTCGTTACAAACCCATCACCCCATGTCGATGTGCACTTCGTGTTTGGTGGTGTAACGTAAACTGTATCGCCAACTTGGAACGACGTGTCCTGTGTCTTCTCTTCTGTATAACAAGCGCCAACTCCTTTCCAGCAATATGAAAACACGGATGAAAACGGCGGCGTTCCGTACTTGTCATTGGGTGCTAGGTTATACCAATATACCATTTCCAATATTCCCTTGTTGGTTCTTGCTGCCATGCGTTTAATTGTACGATGGTTCCGTTCTATTATGCCGTTTCCTGATGGCCGATAAGCATATCGAAACACACATTTCACATCCCATTTGCGTCATTTGTGTCGACCGAAATGATGTCGCATTATCAATCACCAGCTCATCAGGGGAACCTCGTTCTCTAAAGATCTGTTCAAGATTCCGTGTAATGGTCTCCGCGTTTTCACCTCTTATTTCTCTCCAGAGAGCAAAACGACCCGGTCCACAATCAATCATAGTTAAATAAAGCTTACTTAGATAGTGTGTAACATCCATAGCCAGTCTCTTCCACATCTCCTTAACGCTTAACTCTCCATGCTCCAATTTTACAGGCGCCGGATCGATAGATTGACATTCTGAACATTCACTAATTATAGCCTTTACATCCTCAAGTGTAACGTCCGGGCAAAGTTGCTTTGCAAAATACAACGTCTTCTTTGCACCAAAATGGTGCTGTCTATGACTTTCTCGTAACACTTGGCTCACAACAGCAACGGTGCTTGCAGTTGGTTCGACACACGATTTAACCCATGTCAGTGTGAGTGCATCTGCTTTGTTTTTATCTGTGGGACAAACTCAACCGAGATCGTTAAGTCATAGCTTTTTCGTAATTCACAAATGATCTGCAGACGTCTTCGGACTAGCATCTCAGCAATTCCATTTCGGATTCTGGCAGTATCCGTTAAAACTGAATCTATCCAACTGACGGTAGCGGAATCTGTTACTACAACTAAGTTGTTTTTTTCCCAGCTGATGGCTAAGTTAATTCCCTTTATCACAGCGTCTAACTCTGCAAGGTTTATCGTAGCAAAATCGTTTTTCTTCCTCATCCGCGATGCATCTTCGACGATTTTTCCTGATATTTTTAACGTAACTCCTAATGCCAGATTGCTCGCATCGCACCAGACAATCGTAGATCCGTCCTTGTTTACGTGCCACTCACCAGTTACGGGATCGCTCTCTTTCACGCGATACATCATTTAGTAAACCATTTTTAACGCGATTTTTCCAATCGTATCATCCCACTTACTTCCAGCACTGTGTCGTTTTATATAGCTACTCTTAACCGTCTAGCAACGGGATAGTGCCCAACGAGTTGACCGCAGA
>CAUHTR010002056.1:0-31205 GCA_959609185.1 Schmidtea polychroa
CTCTCGTAATCATATTTAATTAGTATAGAATAAAATGCATCTTTTTTATATATCATGGAAAGTCAAAAAATTTGTAAAAATATTTGATTTTTGGGCAGGTGTGCCGCGAGCGAGAAAAGTCTGAGAACGACTTTTGAATTTTGTTTAAATTCTCGGAAAAACAACATGAAAACCACACCAAGTTGAAATAAAATATATGATAATATATCAAGGTTTACAGGATAAAGTACATAACATCTTGAGGATCATGAAGCACATATAATTAAGATTACCAAGACCAAGGAGACGCGAACATAGCTAAGAGAAATATGATCTATCGAAAGAGTCTTATAGTTCGAAAGAAAAAGAATAATAAATAAAAGAATGAATTAATCAGATTAAAAATTATGAATGATTAATTGTCGTATTTACATAATCAAATTAATTACGACGTTATGGATCGCATTTACAGACGAAGGAGCTATGACGAAAATTGCAGAATTTAAGAGAGAAAATGAGAAAAAATAATTTAATAATGATTGTGTAAAAATCCCCATGAAAATCGTTAAAGAAATAGCGAAATAAAAAGAAATAAATTTAATAAATACACTAATTGTTTTAAACAATCAACAAAATTGAAGATAACAACATTTGCTTGTGGTATTATCGAACGGGAAATAAAATAGTGTCAGAAAAAATAATAAATATAATTTAATATAGACTGAATACAGCAAAAGATTTAGTAAAGTAAATTTCTATACTATTTTATTGAGCAATAGTTGTCCACTAATTCATCCAAACAATCAAGCAAGCAAATTCATAATCGATCTTCAAAACCCGATTTATTTGAATGGTAATTGGGAAGTTGCTTTGTTGGATTTCACTTTTGTGTATAAACTCTTTCCATTTTACAGTAAATTTAAAATTGCATACACAAAGAATTTTGAGTCGGGGAATTTTTCGGAAAATAATTTTTAAAATTTGGGAAAAAATTGAGTTGGGAAATTTATTTTGGGGATTTATTGAGTTGTAAATATTTGTAAATATCCTGTGATTTTTTCTAATAATTTGTTTATTTTTTCCAGGTATTTTTATATACAAATTTCTAACTGGTGTGACCTTAAATCTTAAATTTATCCAGGCATTTTTTATTTCAAATTTTTTTTCTAAGTCAAATGGAGTGACCTTCACTTAAAAGTACTTTCATATTTTTAAAAAAAAATTTCTAAGTATTTTATTAAAGCTTTTGTTCATTGTCCCACCGTGTATTGAAGAATATGATTTTATTTCTATAATATAAGATTTTCTATGTTTGATAATATATGAATGATGTTATATTATGGCATTTGATGCTGATGTTTTTTACTGTCTCGTCGTGTGTTGAAGTATATGATTTTAATTCTATAATATAAGACTGGTGTGGTTATCATAATATATAGAAGTTGTTAAATTATGGCTTAAATTTAGAGACTTTGAAGCTCAATTCAATGGAAACTATACATTTTTTCTATATTTCGAGTCCGTTTTCAAATTCCGAGTTGGCCTGGATAATCTCCGGGGGGGTAGTGTTGTGGTGTTGAAGGGACACATCCATTTACTCACTTGGTCTGGCATGAACTGGTTTTCTACTTGATTTCCTCTCAATATCCTTTTCTGATCTATAATAAAATATCGATACCAACCTGCAAAGGTGCTAGGCATTCAATACAAGCCACTTTGAAATTTCCCTTTAAAGCTGATTGGGACGCTGGAGTTTGTGGCAACTTTGTAAACGAAGAAAAACAAAACACCACTGTTGTCAAGATTAGAACTTCCTGGATAGAATCAGCTATTTAACGACGTCAAATTATTGTGGTGAGTATCCTCGCATAATCCAGTCTTTGTATTAAACGTTTTCTTTTTATTTCATTAACTGACTTCTTCCTGTCTAAACTGGTATTCAAATGTTATGAGAATGTTAGTTCGACATCAATCCAATTTTTAATTTTGCAATTATAATTCCCATTTTGTTAAATACCTACCCCAATTATATTGACAACCCCAAATAAACAGTCATAGATAACATGGAATTTGAAATGATCTTCAAGGCTTTTATTTCGATTTGGCAAAAAGTAAAACAGGTTCCAATTTACTACGAATAACTTTTCCGCATACCCTACAATCTCCCCCAACATCTCTCAAAAGAAACAGAAATAATCTAAACCTAACTAACAATCTTGTCACAATGATTAATGGTAGAAGACCAAGAAAAAGATAGTGCGTGCAGAAAGACCTGGGCGGGCCATTAATTATCTTTGTTCGTCGGACCATTCTGGGTGACAGCCAAAGTAGATATGTGGAGTTGAATGTCAAGAGAATGATGGGCTCGGCAATAACAATTTGTTATCCCGATTTCGAAGAGTATATAAGGAATGGGGAAATCAGAGCAAAACGGCATTCTACCTCAGCTAGAGACGCGAAGAAACCGAGCTTAGGACAATCAGTAAGTTAAGGAAACGAACGGATAGAGTTAGGAAATATTTGAGGCGTAAAAAGGCAATTGAATTGGAAGCGAACCAGATCAAATAGTAAAAGTTCGATTAAGAAGAAGTTAGTGGATAAAAGGTGAATATTGATAAAAATTTTAACAAAGCATCAGTGTCAAGCGGAGAACTGATTAAACTTGTAAACCCCTTTCGTTGATTGTATCTTTGGATTTTGAGAGACTTTTGTGATTCAAATATACGTTGGTTAGCTTATTGTTTTGTTATTTAAGATTAAAGGGACACGTGGAGTCAGAGGTTTTCGACTTGAATTAATAAAACCCAACAATACAATCTTTGTTTAATTCATTTAATATAATCCAATTATTCTTTTTTGATAGATGGGTTGGAGTTATTTCAGTTAAATTTATATATGTTCGTGGGAAATTCATGTATTTTAATTGATTGTTCTGCTTAATAAGTCGAAGATTCAGTAGAGGGACATAGTCTAAATCAGGGGTGGGGAACCTTTTTATTTCCATGGACCACATTGAAATTTGTCGCCTCCAAATGGGGCCGCAGTCAAAAAGTATTTTAAAATTAATTAATTTCATTTTAAATAAAAATTTGATAAAATAAATTTAAAGTTATTTCGTAGTTAAAACTTTTTAATAATCGTTAATCAGATTACAGTTGTTCTTCAGTTTCAAGCATCTGAAATTACTTATTTGATCAACTATTTTAATTTGAATAATTTTGATAATCAAATAATAAAATATAAAAATTTATTCTTGATATAATGATAATTTCTCAGAAATTTTTCATAATTTTGTATTAATAAATTTCTGTAAAATAAGAGTCTTTTAATATATTACTTGAGTGAATTTACAAATAAACAATATTAAACTAATAAAGTGAATAAAAAACTGAATCATCAATCATATTTTACATTTACGATTTTTTGAATTTAGATTTCGCATGAATTCAAGAAATGGATTAAGAGAAAATCTGAATATAGATTTTTCAGGTGTTTCTACCATAGTTAGACCGGAAACTAAGTAAAATTTATAATATTAATAATGAATTGATTTAACTAAAATTCAAATATCATTGATAAAATATGGAATTTAATAACAATAACCTAAAATCTTGATTTTTTTAGTTTCTGGACAAATTACGCTCACCAAGGCAGGCTAAATATTCCCAACAAATGTTCGGATTTGGTTAGATAAATATTATTTAATATTTTCAAATGATAGTTTTCTTTTAAAATCTGAAATCAACTATTATCCAGTTTTTGAAATATTCAAAATAAAACTGGAATAAAAATAAAATGCATTTTTTAAAATTTAATAAATCTATTGTGTAATTTATATATTAATTTTTTATTTGATTGTAATATGAAATAGATTGAAAATTTTTTGATTTATTGGATCTCTTTGGTTTAATAAAATTTTCTTCACAAAAGGAATGAACATTACTCCCTTATATCATTTCATGTCGATGTAATGAGATGGCATTAAAAAAATATAATGAATTGCTAATCTAGTTAAAACATTTTGGTTTCTAGAAACTATGTTCGTTATCAATTTTTGACTTCCGAAATAAATAGGGGGCTCATTTGCCCCTTTTCATTTATATGGGAATCTGTGATGTAAGCTCAAATTAAAAACATGATAATAATAACTAATCAATACTAATATTAATAATAAATTATTAAATATTTTACTTTTCCGTTTATTTGATGGGTTCAGCGTTTCTTGAAAGAAGCGCCCCAAAGAAATGAAATATTAATTTTTAAATTTTCATAAATGATGCTAAACTTTAATATATTTAAAATTGATTTTATACGTCAAAATTATTTTTTGAAGTGAGGCATCAAACTAATGATTATCGTTCAACATTCACAAAATTGCCACATCTAAGCTCATGATAAGTACTACTATTTAATGTATTAAAAATTTTTAAAAAATAAATGTTATTTTAGAGACTTGATTCCTTTAAATTTTATAGTGAAACCCTTTTTAAATTAAGATAATTAAATTAGGTTGCAATTGTATTAATCTATAAGATCTTTACTATGAGTTGAATTCGATAAAATCTGTCTTGGGACAGCTGGGGTGATTGCGTATTAGTGTTAGAATTAGTTTGACAAAAATTATATATGTAGGTTTAGATATAAAAAATATCAACCATAAAAAACACGGTTTTTGAAACTCTATATTTTACTCTCTTAATTTCACTCAAAAATAAAATTGTTCATACTATTTTGCACTTTAAGTACCTATATGGACATAAGGTTCAAACTTATATAACATATTTTAGATATAAATACGTTATCTCTTTAATCCGAAGTTAATGAATAGATAAGAATTTATATTGAAATAAGGAAATAACATTAGATTTGACATCAATTTTTTTTAAATTAACCCGCTTTCCGTGATCGGATCGATCTGAAATTTTGATACCATGCAGTGTTCTCGACAACGAATCTACTTGTCAGATCTTGGAAAGTAGGTTAATTCGGCCTCACAAAATTTGCGTGGCACATACAAACATCAGCGAAGTTAATATAGAGTAATAAAATAATTAACAATATTCGTTAGACAAACGTTTATATTTTTTAAAAACAATAAGAATAAAAGTTTCTTGAACCATACCAGGCTAAAAATTGATATTCAAAATTCTTCTTTCCGTCTTTTTACTTAATTATTTTATTTGAATTTTATTATTACTTTTATTGATATTATTTTCTTAACAATTCTCTATAGTTATTTAATATAGAGAATTATTTATAATGAAATTTAAAAATGTTTAAATAAAAAAATAAATAAACAGTATTATCACAACGCGCTTTAAAGTTTTCATTATTCTTCAAGTTCTCTCTGAATTTAAAAAGTTTGAGAAACACTGATCTTGTCTTTTTATGATGTTATTATTATATACTTACTATTTTTTTGTAGCGACACTATATAAATCACCATCAAACTAATTTCTACCAATATATATATATATATATATATATATATATATATATATATATATATATATATATATATATATATATATATATATATATATATATATATATATATATATATATATATATATATATATATATATATATATATATATAATATATACAATAATATATATATATATATATATATATATTGTTATATTAGAATGTACTTATTATATTTGTGTGTGGTATGAAATTGTTGTTATTGTCAAGAAATTTGTAGGACCCGAAAGAGTCTCCGTTAAAACTTGTGGCGGGACAATCGGGGTGCGTGCTGAGTTTGTTTGTAAGATAATAATAAATACACAATAACGATTAAATTAACTTACAACTTTATTTAACAAAAATATATAGTACTTCAGAAAATCGGACTGCACAGAATTAAAATTTTCGGCTCTCAAATTTTCTTTTGATGTTTCGTTGTCGTCTGTTTCTTTATGGTTTTCTTTTTAGTAATTCCCCTAACTTTGGCTTCTCTCTGATTTTCGCTTTAATATTTACCACGCGTTAGTTTGACTCTCAAATTTTCTTTTGAATACTTTACCACCGATTATTTCTTGTTAATCTTCTTTTAATATTTAGTTTAGTTATTCTTTTACGATCCTTTTAGGATTAAGTTTAGGAATAGACTTGGTTGACTTTATCTTCTTTTAATGTCTTTCGTTAATTTCGTTCTCCGTAAAAATCACAGACTTTAGGATAGCGATTTCTTTGAAACAGTCCTTTGCGATTCTTAAGGATTAAATTTAAGAATAGATTTATTTAACTTTATCTTCTTTTAATTAATCTCCTTCGTTAATTTCGTTCTTTGTAATAAACACTGTTATTTAATTTCCTATCGATTTTTTTATAATTTTTCAATTTTCTATAGCGATAATTTACCATAGTAAATTATCGCTATATAGTTTTTTTTTGGAAATCTGGATTTCCTAGATGGTGGCAATTTATATTATAATATTCACAATTCCTAATTGTGTACGCTGAAATATAAAAAAAATAACTATACATTACATATATATATATTAATATTTCATTTCTTTGGGGCGCTTCTTTCAAGAAACGCTGAACCCATCAAATAAACGGAAAAGTAAAATATTTAATAATTTATTATTAATATTAGTATTGATTAGTTATATATATATATATGGAACAAACATTATGGTGTCTTGTAGAATGAATATTTCGGATCTCCAAACAAACGATGGGCATGGCCCTGTGAGCTAAAAATAGTGGTGTTGATGTTGAAATTCGATATAGAAAAATTTGTGAAAATTTCATGCGACCAGAGTTCGCAGTTCGGGATTTTTTGCTTCCTCAGAAAATCAGAATTTAGCTTTATAGTTCAGATTTCTAACAGTCTTTGTGTATCAACCAGCTGTTCAATAGGTCCAAATATAATATACAAAAATCAAATTAATGAAAGGTTAAATTGACAAAAAATAAATTTTGAAAAAGTAGAAAATAGTAACGGAGCAGCAAATATTGTAGTTTGTAACATAAAAAGGCTACTCGGTTACGATATAATAAAACATTTTAGGTAAGAATTAAATAAAAATTTTCTAGATAGGTAGATGTGATATGTTTACTAAGCAACTGTACTATGCAATATGTATTTCAAGAAACTTCATAGTTAAAATTATAAATTAAATTTTGAAAATTAAAAATTATATTTAAAAATTAAAAGTTCTTTAATAAAATTATATTTTGAAACTCATGTAAAAGTAATTGACTACAGCGCACGTGCGAATATATCGCGAATATAGACACCTGGCGGCAGAATATGATAACATGTATAAAAAAATCAAAATTGTTTTGTTTGTGTTTTGTGTCGACGATATTAATAGGTACTACATACAAACCACAAATCCGAAATTGAATGATCGACAAGAGACCTAAACCACTTATTATAGTTTTTTTATTGTAAATATATCAAAAATAATTATCTTCCATTATAAATGAAGATAATCGTGTAAATCCTGTAAAATGAAACAAAGCAAAATTAATATCATTAGGCTCAACATAAAAAAACTTCAAATCACAATTAACACAAACGAGTATAACATATAAAAAAAGTCTACGAAAAAATTGTTAAAATTAGTCAGTATTCAACGTAGGAAATCCTAAATTCCGCGCGCGGTATTGTCATGAAATTAAAGTGCATATTAAAAAGTATAATATGTAATAATAAATATTTTAAAATTGTGTGATGAAATGTGATTTCGTCATTTTGTCTATTGTCATAATGTAAAAATACTCAATTCTCACTAAAAACATTAAACATTTATTTTCTTCGAGATCTTATTTTCAATGTCAAGAAAATCAATAAAAAGTGTAATTGTATTAGTATTGAATAAAGATCATTGTGTTGAATTGTTTAACTTAACTTCAAAAAGGACACAAAGGAGTCTGACCATGACACCGACTTGCACAAAATCAACCATCAAAGAGATATTCGTGGGATGAATATAGGAAGCTTCGAGAAATGGAATCAACATCAACTGTACAATGCCAGAGAAGCTGACACAAATTCCTGTTGACGCTGTAATGGAATCAGAAGAAATGGATTTAACGATCGAGGAGAATGTGACGATCGATATTGAAAATTCATTAATCCCATTGAAGTGGGCCAACCGAATCGTTTTTGGAAATTTCGGAAGAAAGTGTCGTATTAATTACAAATGTCTTCATGGTAAGGATACATCCAACACTTGAGTATGGCCCAATGCCAGAATGTCGAAAATATATGAAGAGAAAGGAAACTTCAAATATTGGCGTCGGAGACACTGTAACCGTCAATGGTTTAATATATGAACGAGAAGAAACGATAATATGGTATCGGCATGAAACCAACGATTGGAAGTAAAAATGGACTAAATTATATATATTATATTTGAAAGGGTAGAATTCACGTTTAAGTTAAAACGGAAAATTGTTAATAAACATTTAAATTGTATTTATCAAATTACATAAATTTTTATATAAACATTTAAATTAATAAATTAAACCATCATTGAAATCAACATCAAAATAAAAAGAAGAAAACCCTCGAAGATATTTGTTTTAATAGGATGGAAAAAGCGCAGTTTGAATATATAAATTTTAATTAAGTGATTTTATTTTGGTGGTTTTATTAAGTGGTTTTATTAATGGATACCGAAAATGAATTTGATGCCGATTCTGCTACCAATATTTATAAAATAAATAATTGTGAACTCGATTTTGTCTCATGTATTAATTGTCAGCTCATTAGTAAACCCCAAATAAGAATAAAGAAATAATTAAATAGATGAATAAGTAAATAAATAAATAAAACTATTATTAACATGGGTCATTATTATAAATAACAACAAATACATTCCCAATTATCGGGGTTTGGCTACCCCAGACAACAATTGGAAATGAGTGGTTGTCAATAGCCACATAGGTAGACAGCTAACGTTTGGTGTCGACAAATTTAGGATAGGAGTATAAAAATTTATTGGTTCACCAATAAAAAAAACTTCAAACATTTTCGAATGTGACAAATTAGTAGAAATAGATTACAATTGTAAAATGAATAATTTTCTTTTTCGTAAATCTACTAAGTTTTATTCCTATTTATAATAAATAAAGCACGTCGATAGTTGATAAAGCGGAAGATTTAATACATTTTAGATTTCAATATCTCAACTAATGAGTCGTAAACCAGGCAGAGATTGGCAACTCTATTAAGATAATCAAAACAACATTAAAAATTATAATTGGTTAACTTATTTTAATCCTAATTTTAAACACCGTAGTTGCTTATTGAAGATTCTACTTGAACTAGATTAATAGCATCATCATGTAAATATGAAATTATACAATATCAGTTACAAAGGGTGTAAAATTAAGGAAAAAGAGTTAATTAAATAAATCTCAAAACTCATAAGGTGCTTTTTATTGATTATTAAATAAATTGATTTCCATAATATATCATTAGATAATAATGGGGAAATAGTTTTATTGCACTAGGAAGTATAATAGGGGCTTTACTGAAATTCTTCATTGATTAACTGTCAAAACTCAATTTCATAAGGTTGTAAATAATAAAGATTATAAAAAAATTTCAAATAGGATTTGACAGACAATATTTATATTAGTGAGATAATTAATACAAATTTCATATTTTTAAATGGTTATAAAAGAATAAATTACTGGCTTATTCAGTTTTTGTAATACAATTATGAATCTAATAAAATTATTTGGCTTCTATCCATCTTTGGTCAGTATTTTTATACATTTTGTCAGTAATTAAAAGAAATTGCCAGTACCTAATAACAAATATATCAGTATTTTTATTTAAATATGAATCATAGATATCATTTTTGACTATGATAAGGATTTCCTTCATTTTTATAATTCCTTGCATTTGCTAAAAAGAAAAAAATATATTATTAATTAACTTATTATAATTTATAAACCTTCTGAGCTATCGGATTCATAATTTAACCCTTGCATTGATTGAACATCTAAAGGAAGTTCTGCAGGGTTATCATCAGAGCTTGTTGCAAAAGCGGGATATTCATTAATCTCCTTGAATGAAATCATAATTTTTTTTCACTGTCCAAAATTTTTCGTCTGCTGTAACTCCGTTTTATCATCCCAATCATCAGATCAACAAATTCATTCAGCCAATGGGAAACGATTGATCTAAATTGAAACCTAATTAACTGCGACAAAGGTACAAAGAAAAAAAAATTCTCACTTATCCCTGTCGAGAGGAGTCAGGCTGACTGAATTTGAAAACTGAATTCTTTTTGAATTCTCATACACAAAATTATAATTTTTAATTTAAAAGATTTTTTTTATTTATTTTTATTAATTTTTATTAATTATTAATTTTTAAATGTTAAAAATTTAATTTCCAAAGCATTATTAGTAAAATATATACTATTAAAATAATCTTTTGAATTTAATTTTAATGGAAAATAAATTATAAAAAAGTTAGACTGACATTGAGGTTGGAAGGCTTTCCTTGTTAAAAATAATGGTAAGTGTGATATACAAATCTTGATTATTGTATTCTAGAACCGACAGTAAAATTATTAGTATTAGAATTATTATTATTGTTATTATTATTGTTGGGGTTCAACAGGAGAGGCACATAAAATGAGGTGAAAATCGATAAAAACACCAAATTCAAAATAAAAATTTTAAGTACAAAATATTAATTAAAAATCAAAAAATTTTAAAAATGAATAATTTCCGGGGGAAACTGGTATGGGCGGATGGGCGGAGACGAGTTCAACTATAATAAAATAAAATCAATGGGGGTCCCTAAAAGGAATAAATTACAAAAAATAATTAACTAATGGAGAACCCGAGCTAATGGGAAATATTGATGTTGGAGAGACTGTAACCATCGAAGGGGTAATATATGAGCGGGAAGAAACAATAATCCGGCATCGACATGGTACCAAAACAATTGGAGATAAAAATGAATTATATATATTATATTTACAAAAATAAATAATGTTGAACTCGCGTTGAACTCATTTATTAATTAGTAGCTCATCAGTTAAACCCCAAATAATTAAAGAAAAAAAATGAATAAATAATAAATAAATCTTTTATTTTATAAATAACAACACACACATTCCCAATTGTCGGAGTTTGGCTACCCTGAACAACAATTGGAAAGGTGTGGTTGTCAATAGCCATAATTGATTAGAGTTAATGTATTAACAATGATGGTAGCATGTAATGGTGAGATGGGTATGGCTGACGAGTAATTGGTTAATGAGGTATTAGTAAATTAGAGGTAGAGCAAGTAAAATAAATATATTACAGTAAGTCAAAATATATCGGTGTGTATGTGTATATAGAATAAAACAAATAAAATAAAAAAAATAAATAAACAAATAAATAAATTCAAATCGAAGATATTGAATTCCTAGATATTGAATTAGGAACTAGTTTTCAACACTGGTGAGTTGTGTGAGTTGTGTGAGTTTTGTGTTGTGGATTTTTTTTGAAGAAGAAGGTAAATTGAAAAGCTTCATTTTCCTTTTCAATTTCTTCGGAAAATAAGTCTTTCCCTGTTGAGATAATTATTTAACTGACTAATTTGTGGGATGTTAGGAACTATTAAAATAAAGAATGACGTAGATTGAAGATCATAACTATATGATTCTTTAAAATTTCAGATGAATAACGTTTTTTAAAATAAATTTAAATTTAAAAGCTGCCCACATTGATTTTCTTTTAAAGTTGCTATGGATATTTTATAGAAATATTTCTTTGATATATTTAATCATACCGACTATTATATTTTCTATAACTTTTTTTTGAAATTATAAAAACATGTTTTTTTAGAGTAGTGAAATAAATTTGTAATAAAACACAATTATATAACCATAACCATCTGATGAAAAAAATAGTTTTCATAGAAATTGAACAGTTGAAATTTAAGCAGAATTAAATAAAATATTATTAAATATGAAATTATTAAATCGATCAAAATCTTCCTCGAGATTCGGTTCCAGTAGTTCCACTATTTTCGTTATTATTATTATTATTATTACTGTATGGTAAATTGGACTTATTATATACATGCAGTATCGAGGTCGAATCTAAATTAAAGGAGAGATATGTTGGAGTTCAACAGGAGAGGCACAAAAAATGAGGTGAAAATCGATAAAAACGCCAAATTCAAAATAAAAATTTAAAGTACAAAATATTAATTAAAAATCAAAAAAATTTAAAAATGAATAATTTCCGGGGGAAACTGGTATGGGTGGATGCTAAATAATGAGACGAGTTCAACTATAATAAAATAAAATCAATGGGGATCCCTAAAAGGAATAAATTATAAAAAACAAAAAATTAATTAACTAATGGAGAAACCGAGTCAATGGAAAACCCGAGCGATTTGAGAAAACCTGAATTAGCAATCCAATTTTGGGAAGGCAATTAAATTAGCTGAATAAAATAAAAGTGACGCGAGCCGTCAAAGAAAATGGGGCAATTTCCGTAAATTGGATTAGAGCTACAAGATGAAGCCCGCGGGGAAGTTAGACCCGAACTAATTTGCCAAAATAAAGTCAATTACCAAGTGGGTATAAAAGCAACTGGCAAGAAAACAAAACTGCCAGTTGGTCGAAGAAAAGAAAATAGAAGTTTGGCGAGAGCGAAAAAGGAAACATTAAAGTTAGTAGAAAATAAATAATTTAAAAATCGAACGTACCAGAAAGGCACATCTCCCGTTGGAAGATCTACCCTTGCGTGAGATTTGTTGGCAAATTGAAAAGTGCAGACAAAACCTGGTTGTTTCAAATGTGAGTAAAAAGTGTAAAAAGTGTAACTGCATCAGCGTTGAATAAAGATTTTGTGTTGGGTCGTTTATTTATTTTGAAAAGAACACAAAGGAGTCAGATAGTAGTACCGACTTACACATTATTTTCATTATTATTATTATTATTATTATTATTATTATTATTATTTTGAATTATAAGAGGCATTCAGATTCGAGGACGAATCTAAATTAGAGCGGAGATATGTTGGAGTTCAACAAAAGAGGTACAAAAATGAGGTGAAAAATCAATAAAAACACCAAATTCACAATAATAATTTAAAGTATAAAAATATTAATTAAAAATCCAAAAAAAATTAAAAATGAATATTTTCTATGTAAAACTGGTATGGGCGGATACCGAACAATGAGACGAGTTCAAATATAATAAAATAAAATAAATGGGGGTCCCTAGAAGGAATTAATTACAAAAAACTAATTAATTAAAAATTAATTAGCTAATAGAAAACCCGATCTAATAGAGATCACGAGCTAATGGAAAACCCGATCAGTGTGAAAAGACTTGAATGGTCGTTCAAATTAGCAGGCAATTAAATCAGCCGACGAATAATTAAATCGGGCAAGCCATCAAAAAAGACGAGCAAATTCTCTAACTAATTAGAGCGATAGGAGAAAGCCCTAAGAAAATGGATCCAAAATAATTTGACAAGAGAAAATCAAATTACGAAAGGGGTATAAAAGCGACTGGCAAGTAAACAGAATTTCCAGTAGGTCGAAGAAACGTAAAGGGATAATCTAGCGAGAGGAAACAAAGGAAATTTGAACTTAGTGATTACTATATAATTTCGAATCGAGCGTACCAGAAAGGGATATCTCCCGTCGGAGGATTAATTCCTGCGCAAGGTTCAGATTGATATCGAAAGGTGCAGAGCAAAAGAGTTGTTCAAAGTTGTGGTTGTTTCATTTAAGAGTGTAATCAATAAAAAGTGTAATTGTATTAGTATTTAATAAAGATTATGGTGTTGGGTTGTTTAACTAAACTTCAAAAAGGACATAAAGGAGTCTGACCGTGACACCGACTTGCACAAAATACCCAAAATAATTAAATAAATTGAAATTTTCAATATGGAATAATTGTGATGGAATATATGTATGAAATAATAATTGTAATTTTTCATAAGCATACAGGCATAAATTTGGCTTTTACCTGCATTATTTTAAAATTTTATTTTGTATTTTTGAAATTGAAATTTCTATTGTAAGAGCTAGAATGTCAAATAAACGATATCCTACTATACTTTCCTTTTCGCCAAGGTCCTTTAAATTAGACTGTTTGTTAGCATTAAAAATTGTCTTTGGTGTTATCTTGTCTCACTACGCTTGGTTGAATCGTTTGTACTACTTATTAGAAGCAGAAACAAAAAAAGCCTTTATTATATTAATCGGTATTCTAGCATAAATTGTTGATCTTAGTAATACTGTCAATTAATTCTGTTAGATTAGTTTATTTGCCGTTTAGAGTTTTCTCTGAGTGACATATAATCCAATCAGTCGCTCCTGTACCATTGATGAATCGATCTTGCGATTTTGAAAATGTTATAAGTTGCAATTTTCGGTGCTATTTGTTATGATTCGATTATGACTAAGGTTTTTTAAAGCTTGCATGATATGGTTGGTGAATGCAACGTAAACTCACATATTTTTACAAACGTTAACAGAGTTATTCTAATGTAATATATTCTTAAACGGTTAATTGTTGGTCCCATGTGATTGGTAATGTTAGTCTGCTAAAATCAAAATATATCTTTGTGAGTTTTCATAACAAATCTTAGATAAACATGAACATAAAAATAAGGCTATGGTAAATTTCGAAATCTTTAAAAAAATTTAATTTTATCCACATATAGAACTAGTTAATTGCAAGGCGCCTAAGGCGCCCGTTGACAAATCATAATAACCATGCTGAAAAATTTTTCAAAAAAAATGATAATGATATGGATTCGAGAATTCTTCGTCGTGCATCTAACAAATGATGCTGATGACATCTTCAAAAAACTGAAAATCTAAAAAAATAAACAATGAAGTAAAAAATCAAACCTAAAGATAATGAGATAATGAGAGTAAAGATAAAAAGATTTCATAAAGGCAAGGAAGGGGCATAAGTTAAAAGGGCATAGGAGCATACATAAAGAGCATTCCTGAAATAAAAAAAATATGATAAGAGCATATCTAGAAAGAAAGAAAATAAAGAGATAAGATGTATAAGTTAATCATAAAACACACGACTCAAAGAAAAACATTCACGTGTCAAAAACTTTGAAGAAATTTAAAATGCATCATGCAATAATCGGCTTAGCTTTTGTTTACTCTTCTTTATATATCGAGACTTTGAATCTCATCTTGAAATAATTTAAAATTCCAAAATAAGATGCAAAGCCTCGATATGGTCTAAAGGAAATGATAGTTTACTCAATCAGAATCATACGGAATCAAACATTCTAATCCTAATCTAAATCACTTACAAAAATATCATAATGTTCCCCTTAAATTTCATGCACACAGATTTACTCATGTTATTGCGCAAATTACCTTACCAATACTTACTATGAACTACACGATTGATAATGGAATAACTATAATGATGAAGATATGAAGCGATGAAAATTAAAGTTCTGTAAAAAGATTCATGATGATTCAGATTGAATTTTCAATTTGAATTTTTACTTACATTCATTTGAGAAATTAAATTTAACTTTGTGATAATAAATATTGTTGTAAAGAATGCCTAAAAGTAAATTCAAGTTATTTTTGATTGGGTCGATTAATTTAATTTATACTTACATAGAAAAATCGAATTAATTTTTATTTTGCAAAATAAACTTAGAAAGCGCTTTTTCAAAACTTGTTATTCGTGTAAAAATTCTATGATAGTATTAGTGAGAGAGAATTTTTTTTATGATATTGTTAGGATCAACCAATCAGCGAGCGTTATAGAATCAGTCAGTGAATCAGTCAGTGAATCAGTGATGAGCGTAATTATATATATCAATGTAAGTAATTAGCGTAAACAATTTTTTCAAGACAGCGACTCCCTTGTAACCTCGATAAACACAACGCCAACGAACCAGCGAGAATATGATACCAATAACCCTCAATTAATAAAATTTTCTTAAGTAGTTTTAAGTTTTTTGTATACCTTATTCCTTTTTAATAATTTCTGACATTGTTTAGTACCTTTAAATAATTATTGTATCTTTTAAATTCAAATTCAATTTATCTTTTTGTTCATTTTTGATCTGTTTTTTCATTCAGAATTTCATTTACCTTCGTTTAGATTTAGAATGTAATTGATGTCTTTTATCTAATTAACACAAAATTTTGGGAACACTTGAAAAGGCCAATGTCGAAAATTTGTGTGTGATATAACCATATAAATAAATGTTGTGGTTGTCGATGAAATTAAATATTACCAATTATTGATCTGACTCGAAAGTGTGCCTTGTTTAACAACAATAACGAACTCCAGACAATATAAACTTTTATTGNTCAATGGAGGTTGGTAATACAGAGGTGATAGAAGGTTTTACAATTGAAAATGATGTAGTTACAATCGACGATGACCCCATTGAATAGTGCCCTCCTCAATCACACGAAAAGTAGCTTTTGTACTCAAATACGCAATTGTACCAAATTTAATTAAATAAAATTGTAGTTTAAATCTTTTTTATGAAAGAAATATTGTTTGTATTTTAAATAATATTCACTAGATATTATTCACTTATTAATAAATATTAAAAAATACTTAATAATATTCGGTAGTATTGTGATTGAAAACATGAATGTCTAGTATTTTGTTACAAAATTAGTCATTATACTTTTATTGAAGTTAGGGCCTAACTATTGTAGGCTGGGGAATGCGTGGCTAGGCTAGTCGTAATTGTGAGTCATGGTCGTGATTGGCCCCAGAAAACGAGGTCGAAAAACCGGGCGGTCTTAAGGCGAGGGTCTACTGTATTTACTAATAAATATCATCCGAGTAATTGTTTTACCATCTTTAATGTAAGGTTGCTAGAATTTTTTAACCCGATAGCGTTACAAGGGATGGAAAAGTGCGGGTTATTATATACTCTACAGAGAATTTTGAAGTAAGAAACAAGTTGATTTTATGATCATATAAGCACATTGCAAATTCAACAAGTAATTTCAAATTTTTTTAGTAATATTCTCATCTTTAAAATATTTGTTTATTTCTATCCAACTAAAGTTAACTTCTATTTAATTTTGTTCCTTTGATATAATTTTTCCGTAAAACATTGCATGTTTACTCGCCTAACTTCGGCGAAAAGTCCTTTGTCATCATTAACAATTTCATAATTTTCTACCACATAATGAACTAATTGCCTTCAAAATCTCTTCTTGATCTAATTTATATTTTCTGGATATCGTCATTCTCTTTGAAAATCCATATCATTCAAGCTATAAAATTGATCCAAAACAGTACAAAAAGTACATAACATGTGAAAAGTAGTACTTAAGTAGTACATGGAAATTGGGCAGAACTGACCATCAGAAAGAAGTTATCTACTTCTGAAAGCAATAGGTATAGTCAACTTTTTAAATGACATAATATTAACCGGGCAATGTGAATGCTTCCCAAAGTGGGGATTTAATGATTAAATCACCTCTACTTGTGAACTTGTCAACGAAATATCGATCCATTCTATTGACTAGATATGATATCCTTTTATAGAATTTCTGCATAATAATATTGATTTTGATCCCACTTAAGAACAATTAACATATTTACGTAAGAATCTGAGAATGAAATTAAAACGAATACTCAAATATTGGAATAAGTGCAATCTAAATGTCACCACAGTTTTTTAATATTTTATTTTGTAAAATCATCACTGAACCAAGTTTATTCAAAGCAAGTTGTAAAGGCAAATATTAAAAATCTAATTAATAATGCCGAATTCTCAAAATAAAATTGTCTGAATATCCTAATATTAGCACGTTTTCAAATTACAGAAATTTGTAATTAGAATAAATATTTTCAATGAAATAATGTTCTTATTGGATCTAATAATAGTCCTTACTATTTTTTCAAATACAATTTATTGCGTAACCCGCAAAGTATACTTCTTGCATTTTCTGATAAACGGTTATAGTCCTCTTACCATGCAAAATAGCAAATAATATATTGATGTTAAAGGTACATTAATGTTACTTTCATATTATTTAGCGACGACCCATGCAAAGTCTTGTAGTATATTTACAACTTGCTTTGGTTCTAATCCTGAAATTGTCTGAGCCTCAATCTCAGTGTTAATAATTCCGTTATCAATTACTTATAAATTGATTTGGTAAGTTAAAACTAGTTTTATTTTCTTGAAAGAGTATCATCCGATGCCAGTGAATAAATTTAGAGCAGCTTCGTCATGTGGGAGAGAAATTGATTATAAATTGATGATTCAAATTCTCTCAGAAAAATTGTAAGCGGAGAAAATAATGAAAATATAATAATATTTGTCAATTTCTTTCGTTCTCACTATCAACGAGCTGCTTACTTATTTTGTTTTCCTATCTTATTTGTTATAACTCATTATCCCTGCATTGCTAGTTCATTTAGACAAATATTCAAAGTTACAAGAGGCATTGATTATAGGAATTTCCCTCATCACTAATAATCCTTGTTTAGTAATTTGATTATTTTCCTAATACTGAAACGAACATTTAATTATATTAATGAACAAAAGAAGTTCCAGCATTATAACGTTTGAATATGAAGAATAAGAATTATTATAAAAAGTGTGTTTTATACTATTAAACATATTCAAATGTGTTGAAGGTACTAAAAATTCTTCAAGATCTTTTAAAACTACTTTTAAAAAAAAACTTTAACTTTTTGAAACAAATTTTTATATTTTGAAAACTGTTTTCCAAATATTTTTCACTGCATTGATTGTAAAGTTCAATTTACTTTACTCTTTTCTGGAAAGTTTTCATATATTCAGTATGAGTTGTATTTGACTGTTCAAATTCTGTGCAACTGTATGATTAATAACCTGACTTAATCAAATGGCTAAGAAACTAAAAATTTAATATCTAATGAATAACTTGGTTGACCCGTTATCTGGAATTTCTGGTCCATTAAGAGTTTTAACCATTTGAGTAACATGAAGTCTTTGTCAAATTTGATGTTCAAATAGTATTTATATTCTGCATTATCCCCATTTTTATAGCACTTCTAAACCTCTTCATAATTACATTCATTTTACCTTCAAAATTTTATACAAAAATATTTAATAATAAATTAAATTTACAAGTTATAAATATTTTTTTCAATGATTTATAATTTTTGAAATAGATATTTATTTAACTCGCAAATCAAACAATAATTGTTTTTAATAATAATCACCATGATAATATGGCCCGTTCTGAACTGAGTTCGAGGAATCCAGAAATTAAAGAATCTAAAGGTACGGGTCAAGCATTGTGTTTCAAGGTTTTTTTTGGATAAAACAGTGCGTCATCTGATGTAAACTGGGGTATTAGTAGCGTTTTCGTGCTTGGAACACGTAAAATAAAAATAAATTTGATTTTTTTTTTAATTCCTTATCCCTAATTTTAATAATTTTCTTCCGATTTCACGAATCCCTAAATTGAAGTATTTAAAATTTTCGAGAGACAGGAAACAAATTATTATGATAAATCTCTAGAATTCTTGTGACAGGATTCTTGAGCAGAAACGCTATCTGGGTAGCTACTTTTTTACTACTATTTTAATAAAATCTATTCTATTACAGGGTTTTTAATTTAATCCCTTTAACGTTTTTAAAAAATTTTAAATTATACACAAAAGAGCTTTGTCGGTACAAGTCCTAAAAAACAAGTACGAAATTTGAGATCACAAAATTATTCTGTCTGTGCAGCTGTTTGCGATAAAGGTCTTATTCATCATAATCTAAAATCCTTAACATTTAACCGTAATGATTTAATGGATTTTCTTCGAAATTTGTTGCAAAAACTGAACAACGATGGATTTACAAATTCAAAAATCATAATGGATAATTGTAGTATTCATAAAGGAGAAGAAATAAGAAATTTAATAACTGAATACTATTCCTATATATACCACAATTGAATCCAATCGAAGAAGTCTCGTATAAAGGATTGCAACTCTAATACTTCAAATGAATTTATCACGGCAATGAATACTACGATTACTAAAATTTCTGAAAATTATTGTATTGGATTCTTTAACCATGCTGTAAAAGCACTTAGAAGAGAAGAGTTTTAATAAATATATACCGAAAATCGAAACTTGGATTTTAATTTTTTTTATGTTTAATTTTTAAAATTTTTTAAAAACTTTAATATATGATTGGATTAAATTAAATTTTAAAATGATTAAATTGAATTTTAAAGAGATTAAATTAAGTTTAAAACATTTATAATATGAAATAAATATTATACACTTAAATTTTTAAAATATGTTGAATAATAAAACAAATGAAAATTGAAAGTATAAATTAATAATTCTTCATATTTAAACAGCATAGAATCTGATAGAAATTATCATTTTTCCATAAATAGTGCTTCTCATCATGTTATACTCTATATCCCCAACAATAGAGTTTAAAAAGTCAAATTGTCCTAGTTTTTGAATTAATTAACAAATTTTTATACAAGCCCTTACTTAAAAATTTCAATTTTGCTTATAGATCTTGGTTAGAACTATATCTTCGGTGTTAAGAAATTGTTTCTATCATAATATACATAAAATACGACGTATATACTTGAGAAAAATTATGATTTATCAAATTTTAATAATCCATTAATTTCGAAATTGACCCAACTGAGGCCCAGGTGAGAAGAACTGGTCTAAAAGCTTGTATACACCTCTTCAATTTCTATTAATAACGGCTCATCGTTTATGTAAGTTACTTTGTTCATAACTTCAATACCAAAAATCCTTCATTGTTTTCTTGATTTATTCCAGTTCTCAAAATTTTCACTTAAAACTTCTATGTTTCCTTTAACCGAATTTATTTTAGTATATAAAATATTTTCAGTTTCAGTATGTTTATTTTTTATATACTTTTTTGGTATTTTTTTTTTGATATTTTGCAAGAATTTTTTATAAGGTTTTGCTTAATATCTCTAAATGTTTATGTAACTTAAATGTTTTTTGCTCTTCATAAAAATTCCAAAATGATTATTCAGAATCGTGGGTATTGCCATGTCAGTTATTTTAGGTTCCAGATACGTCTAAGATTAATCAACAAGAAGCATAATGTACTTTCACAAAATCTTACTTCAAAAGATTAAGCGATTAATTATAATCAGAAATATTTGTTGCTGTAATACAACTGCGACCCCAGCCATCTTTTTTTATTTTTCTCGATTTTTACATTTCAATCTTTTACATTTTAGATGTAAAACCGTCAAATGTATTGATAGATAGAGATGGTAACATTAAACTTTGTGATTTTGGAATTTCTGGCCAACTAATTGACAGTATTGCTAAATCTCGAGATGCAGGTTGTAAGCCTTACATGGCTCCCGAAAGAATTCATCCGAAATTATCTGCCAAAGGATATGATATCAGATCTGACGTGTGGTCCTTAGGCATAACCATGATCGAATTAGGTACTGGTAAATTTCCGTATCCAGCTTGGGAATCGGTTTTTGAACAGTTGACTTGTGTTCTTCATGGTGATCCTCCAAGTGTTAATGATTCGATGGGGTTTTCTAAACAATTTCAGAATTTTATCGAACGTTGTTTGGAAAAAGATTATTCTAAAAGACCTCGATATGATGAGCTCAAGGTAAACAGTAAAATTAATATTTTAATAGAATATTTAATGAAATTTTTCTGCATCTACCTAATAGAAGCGAAAAACTTCATTTATTTCTATAACCCTTGACCCAGATAGATTATTCTGATTTTCTACCAGTTTTTACTTTTTAGATTTTTCTTTAAGGCTTTACCGAAAATTCGTGTTAAATAAAAATATAGTTGGAAATGAAAATAAAGAAAATTGTTAATGAATATAATTGATCGATAGTTGACAAAGATAAAAACAATTAAACTCTTACTGACAAACACAATTATAGTAGTACAGGCAACCCTCGAATAGTTGATTTCTTGTGAAAAACATATGAAAAAGCAACTTGACGGAAATCTGGTTCTAAATATATTATTTGTAGAACTTAAATCAAGCAGTGGTCCAAGAGGTTATTTGCAATACAAAAAACAATTTGTATGGAAATGTCTCACGGAACAATTAATATTTAGTCATTGAGGCGAGATTATTCACATTAAATCCAGTTCAGTCCATTGAAACATTAAGGTCGTTTAATCATACAAAACACTTTTGAAAAATCAAAATTTCAATATAATTAACCCATTAGTACCCATGGTAGTCAAATGACGACTCTATTGTTTATAATTTTTATTTGTTTCTATGTAATTTACTGAGTTACCTTTAAGACTCACGGTCATCATTTGACTACCACCGATATTATCAAGTTATCTCTACAGGTAAGTAAACAAAATGGTTTTTGGTAATTTTTACATCGTTTTGATGACCAATTAAATCTATTTCTGCAAAAAAATATTTAAAAAAATCTAGGCCTTAATGAGTTAATTGGCCAACAAGATCACCTTATATAAGCATCACTTTTTCTCAAAAAATTTGAAGGAAACAGGGAAACACATTTTTAACATAAACAATGAACATTTGATTACAAAAGTATTCGGGACATTTAGAAAGCACTTAATGAACATCTTTCTGAGACATGTCCATGTCATATCCTAGATGTTTATTTCTAATAAAAAGTGGTCATTCATTTCTTTCATTTAAATTGTCAAGTTGCATCGTTCGCTAGTTATACTACCACTTACTTAAAGAATGAGCTTTTCCTTTGAGATTTTACCTCCGGTCAATTGATCACTTTTAAAATTATGAGAGCCGTTGGAAGAGCGCGATAGTAGAACCCGGTTTCATTAGCTTTAAAACGTTTTCATGAGTATAACGATTTAACACGTCTAAAAGAGCTATTGATAACCATTTTGCTGCGTTTGAAGAATCGACATAAAGTTTTTCATTTTTTGTTTTTTATAAACAACATATCGTTTTTTCCATCTATAGAGAAACCAAGCACTTGTTCTAAACCCAATAAACTCAAGACTTTGACCAAAGCGTTCTGCCTTGTAGCCCAATATTTCTCCAATTATTTGGAGGTTAGTAGCTACTGTGGAAACAAACCATTTTTATAAAGCTTCATTGATATTTTTTGTGCCTGAAATTATTGTGCCTTTGTCTTTTTCTACTTTAGTTCTGAAATCTTGAATTTTCTAGCAAACTCGTTTTTCGAGTTGTATATTTTGCTAACTATGGACTGTTCTACCTCAAACTGTTTGATAATCTGGGCAAATAATAAATGATTTGGTTGAGCACAACAAGTTGAAACAATTTCTAATTTAATTTTCAATGTTAAATCTGTTCGCTTGCGTTTTAGTTTATAAAAATCAAATTTTTTAAAGATTCAAATAAAAATTAATAAATTTGTACTTATTTATTTTGGCGATTTTATTTATAATATAAGATAATTTAGTTTTTTTTCAAAAAAATTTAATAAATGCATCGGGATTTCTTGATTTCGTCATGAGCGAGGTGATAATAGGTGGATTGCACTGTACTTCCTTGAAGTTAAAAGGAATGTGAAATCAGGGTTACAACTGTTCTTTTAAAATAAAAGTGTAACGGTTGCACTGAGTGATAAGCTCCGATCAGTCTTAAACTTAAATAAAAGTGGTCAATTTATTCAAGATTAAAAGAAAAGGTTAAAATATAATAAAAATTGTTGTTACAGTTAATAGAATAAGAGAATAAGAGAAGAATAATAAGAGACGAATAAGAGAAATAATCGTTTGTTTTGATATAGTTCAGATAATTAAATTTCTTTTTTTCATTTCACATGATCAAGAAATTTTTAATATTTAAAACGAGTTTCATTACGAATATTTTGGGATCATTTTTACTTGCTGCATATTTCATTTTAAAGAAAAAGGAAACAATGGGAAATATAACGTAATTTTATGCTAACTGATTGATGATGATGAAGAAGGAAATTTTGGAGACGTATCTTTGTATGAAATTTTATATTAGGAATTGGCTAAGTTGCAATTTAGAGGTGCATAGGAAATGGAGAGGGAAGAATAGATATATTATAGGTTTGCGTTACCGCTATTAAGATGGTGTTCATTTATAAAATATTTGATACAGTATTTTTGAAGTTTTTTATGGTTTCCTGTATTTTAGCATTCTCAGCACAAATTTTTTTCACTCTATTTCCTTAACTTAGTTGTTGCTTTTGATAAATGAGTCTGTTATTAATTCCCGTTTCTTTTTTCAGCAACATACGTTTTTCATCAATTCAGAATTCGATCAGATAAATGTTAGTGAATATTTCTGCAGGATACTCGATTCTGTTCCTAAAGGCCTCAGCTTGAATGATTTTGTTTCTCAGGAGTCATTCGGGCATTAAGTATGCATTTTATCGACAATATCAATAAAATGATTATGATAATAATGATGTGGTTATTCATGATTCCTTTTGTAAACAATTGCGCGCACATACATAAACAAATCGAAAATTCAAATTGATTTGATATTGTGATTTTCACTCCGGTTTTGTGATAAACTCTGCGCCCGTTGTATGTATGCTTACGTGTGTTTTCGTGTGCTTGTGTTTGTGAATGTATGTATGCTTGGAACAATTTCGTAGGTCAGTTTTAAATATCAGTGGTTTTGGCGTACACAAATTGTATTGTTTGGGAATGTTGTTTACTTGTGTTTGTATAAACATGGTTTTTATGATCTTGTCAATTACAGGCTCAAACTATTTGGTTTTCTAAATGATATCAATTTTCAAGTCATGAAAAGTGTGAAATGTCGAAAATCGTGTAAAGTATTTTGTTCCGACATTCTATGGGGTATTGGGATTCTAGACGTGTCACATAAACAATAAAAAATGTATGGTTAACGTTGTGATGGGAGAAATGTTTGTCTAGCTGATAGTAAATTGAGGATTTAATACAATGGAGTGATAATATTGATGTTAAAGCATAAAGATAAAATTTTCTTAATATTTTACTTATAATTTGTCAATAATATAAATCTAATAGTTTTAATCAAGACTTCGTTATCCAGCAATCATTCATCTGACTCCAAGTGTTTTATTTGCTAATAACAACAATGACGAATTCCAGATAATGTAAACTTTTATTGATTAATACAATGGATTACTTATATAGCGACACAAATAATTCAATATTACAATAATGATTTTGAGTACTTATTGTAACCTTTCAGTGAGACTAGTACCTCTATAACACAACTCGTAATTCACAACCACGTTAAATAGAATCGGTCTAAAGAATTTTAATACTTACGAACATTTTGATCATTTTCACTGGCATTAATATCTATATTATTAGATTCGTATTAAATTTTACCATTTTTAGTATTTTTTTTTGAAGCATAGATCAATAAACTTTGCAAGTTTATTAGAATCAGCCATCTTTAGTTCAGTATTTGAAATCTTTCAAAATAAATCAAATATGTCGTCATAATCAATAATAGAGGCTACTATTTGCAAATCACTTTTAATTTCTTCTACAAATTGATCAGCAATCAGATTTTGAACATTTATATCATCAATTGAATTTACTAAAATCTCCTTTTCAGCTAATGAAATGAAAATATGACTAAGTTAAAGTGACCAGACGTCCCGGAAAGTGTCCCGTATTGCACATCTTACCTTATTATTCCTATCTATTTGTAAAGTAACTTTTCCAAATAAATAACACTGCTTTAGTTTAACTGGTAACAATTATTGAAATTCAAAAATTTAAATGTTTCAATTCAAGTATGTCATAAGCTTTTAGCGAATTCACATTGCTTAAGTATTTTAAAAAAATCTATTTCTATAATTGCTATTTCAGTTTAAAAAGTTTAAGTGTACAAAACAAAAGTGCAAAGTTTAATTCTATGTTTTAAATCAGTTTAATTTATTATTCATATATGTATAAGGTTCATATTATTCATATATGTAATATATTGTTGTATTTTAGTCGTCGTTGTTGTTTTCCAACAATATTTCAATTAAGCTTAGTTTTCTTTTTGGTCATTGTCATCCCCGAAGTGTCGGGGAAAGGATATTTTAAAAAATTATATAGCGATAATTTGCTATAGTAAAAATGAAAAATTTTAAAAATCAAAAAAAAGAAAATATTCAACTGATAATCTACGTTATCTACGTTAGTCTATTCAACTACAACCGGACGTAAATAGAAGGTTTCAGTTAAGTTTCTATTTAAAACAATTCCCCAAAATCCAATCTCGAATCGAACTCAAACTTCAGTATCACTGACTACTCAAAAGTACTGAAAGATAATAAACGTTACGGGAGTAAAGAAATTTCGTATTCATTCTATTTCAAGACTCGAAATTATTATAAACAGAATTGTGGTTTGTGATATCCTAAATAAATAAGTTCCGTTTCAATTTAAAACAACTTCCTAAAACCAATCTCGAATCGAACTCAAGCTTCAATATCACTGTTTACAAACAATAATTAAGGTATTGAAAAATAATAAATGTTACTGTAGTAAAGAAATTTCGTGTTCATTCTATTTCAAAAGGCTCGAATTATCGTAACCAGAATTTTGTTACATGATATCCCCAAACAAATAAGGTTTTTAATTCTTAGTGTTAATAAACGTTACAAGAATATAGTTTGTTGGTTATATTTTACTAGTTCATTATTTTATATTATTTTTGTGAACATAATATTTTAAATAACATACACGCACCTCGATATTCCCGGAACATATTTTTATCGGTGACTCTATAGGGTCCTACAAAAATTTCTCTACCACACATCCAGGCACTAAAGGTACAATACAAATTTGCATACCCAAACATACAATACAAACTTGCATACCCAAACGTTACCCATATTAATATATATAAATCACTTAAAAAAGGCTGCTGAAAATTCCTGAATATCAAAAAAATTAAAGTGTTTTTATTTTGCTTCTGTTTCTTCTATTTTTTTCTTTATTCGTCTTTTTTCCTCATAAAATGTATAGTTATATAATAGAATATTGTACATTGTAAATTGTGTACAATATGATCAGCTGGGTTAAATAATCAGTATGCAGTCTTTATACAGTTTAAATATGAAATATAGACATTCTTCTAGCGAAGAAATAAAAATAGTGTTCTTGTCATAGTATTCCACAATGCACACGTTATTAGTGTGTATTCGTGCATAGGTTTAGTATAAAGTGATCAGACGTCCCGGATTATGCGGTTTTAATTTGAAAATGTCCCGCATTCCAAAAAAAATATATCTGGTCACTTTAAACTAAGTTCTAGGACAGACTCATTTGAATGTTGTTTTCTAATATTTTTAATTTCCGCAGATACTAATTTATTTGCGAATGATTCACAAAATTGATCTGATTGTCTTTAACTTGATTTGAGTTTCTCAACTACTTCTGATTTATTAATTGAATACGCAAGTTTCTTCCAACTGTTTCCTGATTTTCAACCAAATATTTAAAATCTCCTCGTAAATTCAAATCTCTCGCAAATTTATCTAGTCGTAAATATTTCACCTTTAGCAAATTTCTCTCTCTTGTCGTCACAAATTTTTCTCGTCTCTGCTAGGCTGTGTTCAGTTTTCATACCTTGCCATTTGATGGCACTTATTGATAATTCATTCCTTTTTTTCACTTCTCCCATTGGGCACTCCGTAATCTCTGACAACTGTCGAGATGTACATTTCTTTGACTCGGATTTTTCATATCCTTTTTTCATTATTTTGAATAGGCCCTCGAGATAACAAAATAATATAAATTTTGTTTTGCTTCTTTTGCACTTGTACTTGTTAACTACGAATGACCTTATTTTATTTAATTGTCTATTTTTATTGATTTTCTTCTGTTATCTTCTCATTTTTCAATATCTCTCTTCCAATCCTATTTCGCTGAGTTCTAGAACAACACCACATTCATTTATCATCATTTCCTCCCCAATCTTTTTACCCTTTTAATAATTATTTTTATTTTATTATTTGGGTATCCTCAACACAATTATATAATGATATGCAACATAACAAAAATAAGCAGTCCTTGTCGATCGAGCGCGACTTTATATAGTTGAGTTTTGTGTGTTTTATTTAAATTCCATTAAACAAACGGTGAGAATTTTTGATTTCTTTTTGTGATTTTTCTTAATTTTCATTTTATTGATTTCATTGGATTTGTTAGCATTTTTTATTTTTTGGTGATTTTATTTTCGCTTTCTTGTATGTTGTTAAAGCTGTTGTCGCTTTACTTATTTTTTCTGTTTTGTCTTTATTTTATTATAATTTCTTGACTTGTTTTATAAGTGTTAGATGTCGTCATTCTGAGTTTTCAATTTTATGTTATAAAGTAGAGAGGGGTAATAAATTTGAAAAGACCAACAAATCAAAAGACGGACTTTTAGCATTCCAATGGCAGTTCGTGAACCTCATTGAATGTCTGACAAATATAATACATTGGAATGTGCTCATATTTCGCAAACAGTCACCCATTTGGCACATTACCAACGTTGTTCATTCATCGGGTGTCAAGTGGCAAAATCTAATGTATTCTGGGTTGTGTTGGTAACGACACAATAGGGTAAAATAAGGCTTATCTGCGACCCACCATTACAAAGAAACTTTTTTTAATTTTTTAATTTTAAATACACTGGTTTAGAAAATGAGTGAAGATATTTTAAAATGAGAGGAGGCTAAAGTGAACTGGCACGGTGGCGTCTCTAGAACTGGATCTAGTCGGAGGGTAGAGGAAAGCCGGTTTTGTCCGGACTAAATGAACGCGAATCAGAAACTGAAGTTCCAGAAATGAAAAATCAAACTCCATGAAGTGGAGCTGTAAGGACTACAGCTGACAAATCTTTGAATGACCGAGAAATTGGAAAAGTACTTCCTGGAATCGAAGTTGACCACAGAGATTCGACCATTGAACCAGTGTCTATCATTCGCAAGACCATCTCGAGAAGAGGTGATCATTCCATCTTCCTCAAATCAAGGCCTCAGCATCAGTGTCAATCATCAAGTGTAATCTGGCTAATTGGACAAATTGATTAAGGAATGTGTAAATGACTCGTTGACGTATTCGTCATCGAAGAGAGGATAGTGATGCCAACCAATTTGTAAAAGGGTTTTGGCAGAAACACCATCCCTAAACATGAATTTATTAACCGTTTTTATTTCGTGTTCTCATTTATTCATTGTTTTTTTTAATTTTAATTCAATTTTTTATTTTATTCAATTTTTTATTTTTTTCAATTTTTGTCAAAAACATTCGTAAAAGATTAGAAATGTCACAGATGTATATATTTTCTGGAATATAGAGACGACAGAGGCCCGTGAAAACGTTGCGACTGCACATTGCTGTGTGTCGTTTCAATTGTTAAATAAAATGTTAATAATAAACTTTTTATCCTTTGATTTTGAAAATTAACTTTATAATTAATTAATAAAAGTTTTAATAAAAAGTTTTAATAATAATTAATAAAAGTTTTTCTAGAGTAATATTATAAAACTAAAATAACTATTTTTGATTCTGCTTGAAACAATATCTGTTTTACTGTTAATTTTTATCTATCTGTACTAATTATTTCATATCTATAGTTACTATGGTTATTATGGTTTTATTTATACATACATTGGTACAAATAATTCAAATAAACTCACTATCCAACGAAACTATGCACATTAAATGTTCTATTTACTGGACCATTTTTCAAGTCCACACTGTTGCTGGGTCTTGCCCTGGTTTAACATCATTATTATTTTTAATTTTCGAGATATCAGATATCAGTGTGGTTGCAGACGTATTGTTATGTATATAACAGTGACGTAGTCAAGGGGCGGTTAGGGGGTTAAACCACCCATTTGATTTTTCATGTACAAATATTTTTCGACGTCAAGTGCCTAAAAGATCAACCACCTAAATAAGAAATAAAACAAAAGACACTTTTTTCCTTTATTTTATTTACTGTAAATGTAATACTGTGACATCTGTCTGTACTCTGTAGTCTGTACTCTCAGTATACTGTGATTATTTATTTTGGTTATTTTTTTCTGATGTCCAATACGTTATGGAGTACTTTATGGAGTCAGTGAATGACGTCATTATCTAATACTTAGTTTCTTAATTTTGTTGTCTTATGTTTGTAGACGAAAAGAAAAAAATTAACAAAAATATTAAATTTATACAGATAAGTTTATATAGATAGAAAAAAATTATTCACATTTAGTAATTTTAGAGTTTTTTTATTAGAGGTAATTTCGTATTTTAGCTTATTAAATAGCATATGTGACGAAATAGTGTACTAAATAAGTTTACACTTGCAGCATTGGGGATTAATAAATATTTCTCAACTTCAACCCCCATTCATAAATTCCTGGCTACGTCACTGATTAAAAATAGCATGAAGACTTTAAACCAGTAAATATATCGATGTTTTTGATATTCACGAATTTTCGGCACTGCCTTTGTGAAGTGAATTTGATGGAAAATAAATACAATGGGGAAAAATCAGTGGTGAAATTGGAAAAAAAAGTTCTTATAATATATATATTTAGTATTTAGTATTTATTAAAAAATTGGATGGGAAGCAGTAAAGATATTTTGGATCAAAATCACTTGAAAAAGATTGCCAAAAATTCCTGAATATCAAAATAAAACATCGATATCTTTACTGATTCATAGTCAATTTTTTATAAATACTGTCATGTGAAATTAATTTCCCGGGGAATTAATTTTCAAAACATATCAAACTAACTGAGGGTGTTTTTTTGCAATTAACAAAGACATTATTATTATTATTATTATTATTATTATTATTATTATTATTATTATTATTATTATTATTATTATTATTATTATTATTATTATTATATAGTTTTATTAAATATACTCAGAGTTTATCCGACAAGATATTTTGTCCCCTTATGGGTACTGTTCGCAAGGGTACTTTGTATTTATTTATTATTTTTGGAAATTAATTACACGGGAAATTAATGGTGAGGGTTAGAATAGTCGAATATGGAAGCCAAAAAAATCGACGTCAAAGAAAAAAAGCTTTAATTGGTTAAAATCGTCGCCAATGTTGAAACCCGAAAAAATAGTCGAAAATGTAGTACAAAAAAATAGCCGACGATATTAAATCCTAAAAAAATAGTCGAATCTTTAGGGGTCAAAAATAATACAATTTTTTTAAAAGGGTGTTAGTTAACTGGGAGATGTTATTACTGTAGTAGGTAGTAAATATTCTAGATGTATTTATAATTAAACCCATGATGAATTTTTTGGCCATTCTGGAATGCAAGC